>VZTY01016444.1:157217-203166 GCA_013400935.1 Turnix velox | reverse complement strand
ATGATCAATAGAAATAAAATATATGTAATGCAGGTTTTTTTATTCCTGATAAACAAATACTTCCATGAGATGCCATTAAGACCTCAGAACACTGAAGGATGGGCCTTCACTCAAATACTAGGACACTGAAGTTTGGTATTGGATTTTTTTTTTGTAGGATTCACAATGCACTTAAGGGAATTCCAGATGACAGGGATGGACTCTTTGACACCATTCAGCGCTCGAAGAATCATTATCAGAAAAGAGCTTACCAGTGTATAAAGTGCATGGTAGCTCTCTTCAGCAACTGTCCTGTAGCCTACCAGATCCTTCAGGTATGATACCTTTAATTCTGTTTCTTTCTGCTTTTTTTCTGGTTAGGGGAGGGGCCAGGAAAGGGGGGAAACAAAAGATCCCTGCTATTATTCAGTTGTTGACCCCTTGATAAAATTACAGCTTTCGGGCATGACTGATCTGAAACTTCCTGTGTCTGAAGGTTGGTATGCATTAACTGAAAGCAATCTGTTTAAATTTGCAGTCATGATTCCATGATCTAGCTGCAGATGCACAGACTTAATTTCAAATTTGAAGTTTTCTTTGTGTATAAAAGAATGTAAGGGACATTAAATGACTCAGGGAGTCACTTAAACTGCAGTGTATGTGTTTGCGATCTTTTTCTCTGAAAACTGATGTAAAACAGAGCAAATAATTCTGAGCTGTTAATCCTGAGCTGTTAACTTTTCATCTGCAGAGCAATGGAGATTTGAAGAGAAAATGGACCTGGGCAGTAGAATGGCTTGGAGATGAGCTTGAACGTAGACCGTACACTGGCAATCCCCAGTACACCTATAATAATTGGTCTCCACCAATACAGAGCAATGAAACATCAAATGGCTACTTCCTAGAGAGATCGCACAGTGCTAGAATGACTCTTGCAAAAGCTTGTGAACTCTGCCCAGAAGAGGTAAAGAATTTCTTTGAATTGTGGTAAAAATTATTATTAGAGTGCTGCTATGAATAACCTTGGCAACAGTCTCTGGTCATTATAGAGGTAACAGAATTTATAAATAAAGACTTTCTGTTTTGTTGGCTTTGGTTACATTCTTCTGTGCATTTTTACGCTTTATTAGTATTACTACAGACATCTGTTACATAAAGAATTAGCAGCATAGAACTGAAATTGACCATTTTAAGTAGATTATCAGTGGGTCTGTTTTTCTGATAGTATGTTGATAGTGGGAATTTTTATATGGTAAGCAGTATGTGACATGATGGGGTGGTATTTTTCTCCAGGCATGTCTGAAAGAATTACTTGCATGTAGGATTGGTTGTGCATAGATTAATCATATGTTTTACATAAGAGAATTATTTATTTTTTTTCCCAAACCTTAGGAACCAGATGATCCTGATGCCCCAGATGAACATGAGTCTTCTCCACCTGAAGATGCCCCACTGTATCCACATTCACCTGGTTCCCAGTATCAACAGGTAAAAGCGCAGAGTTGAACCATTTATTCAGAGCTCCAATTTACCTTTTTTTAGCGTTCATGGTAACTTAAATTATAGGTATTTAGGCAGAAGCATCTTACAGTCAAATTTCAGACTTGGAAGAATAAAGGTAAAGATGCACACCCATTTTTCTGGGAACAGTTTCTGATAGTACTGAAGAGTTTCAGGTGAGAATTTTAATGTTGACAAATCAGAGATTAGTCATCCATAGAAAGAACAGGGAGACACAGGTCATCACAGTCAAGTGAGTACTGAGTACTTAAAAACATAATATTTTTTAGTTGCTTTCATGATTTTTAAATACAAAATCAAGCCTCGTAGCCTGAACTTCAGTTTGAGCAGTTAGAAGGCTTTTAGAACAATGCAGGTGGCCTTGTTATGTATAATTTGTGCTATGAACACTCATTTCTATGTCTTAAAAGCATACAAAATTGAAATCTGTTTTCATGTTAAATGGCTGCTTTGTGTTAGTGTCTTTCAGTGGAAAGCCAGATCTGAAAGAAATCATAACCATCTTTTTGTTTTAATTGACTGAATTAGTAGATCTCCCACCTATTTGCCATTTTTCACTCCAATTCTTTTTTTGTATTCCAAATCTGCTAATTAAATTTCCTTTCCTGCCCAAACCCATTTTCCCTCCATCTTGCTTTCCTTACTTGATGTTCTCAGCAGAGCAGTTGGTAAGTCATGCAGATTTTCCCACTCCCAAGTTCAGACACGTGTCATAACCTCACCATTATCCGTGTGATGTGTTCACTTTCTTGCAAGAGATGGCGTTTCTCACTAACACACAAAATCCTCATATTCCTGGTTTCTCCACAGTTGGTTAAACTCTGCAGAAAAGTAGGTAGATGTTTTCATTTCCCAGATGTGGGTATGAGTTTTTAAATTGGGATGGAGCATCTGGAGAAAAATTACTGGTCTAGATTTCATTCAGTTCTGTCATATTGAAGTTTTCCTTCTAAAAAAAAAAGTATGCTGCATAAATACAGGTATGCTTTCTCTTCAGTTTCTTAAGGAAATAATCAAACTGGTTGAATCCATTGATAAAATGCGTGCACAGTTTAATATCTGCAGCACATAGGCAGCCTATTTCCGTCTCTCTCTTTCTTGCTGCTTTTGCTTTGCATGTAAATGTTTGTTATTGAAAAGCTGAGATCGCTACTTTAACCAATCCTTTTATCTTTACAAGTTGAAAGTTTGTTTGCCTTCTGTGCAGATTAAAAAGGTAAGCAAAGGATGTGATTCAGGGAAATAAAGGAGATGTGTGTTCGTATAGGTGTTTACTATGCAAGAAGTCCTGCGTACTTTGCTTCTCAGTAATCTGAATGCAAAGAGTTAAAGCGAATAACAACTTGGGAAACAAGTTTAACGTCCCTTTGAAATGTTTGTGCTTTATTACAGAATAACCATGTGCATGGACAGCCATATACAGGCCCAGCTGCACATCATATGAACAATCCTCAACGAACTGGCCAACGAGCACAAGAAAATTATGAAGGCAGTGAAGAAGTTTCCCCGCCTCAGACAAAAGATTAGTGAAATGCACATAATCAATTAACTTGCTCCATCAAGACTGTGCACCCAGGCCTTACAGTCCAACCTTTCTCTGTGTCTGGCTAATATTTAAAACTAGAAAAACTATTCCTAATCAACATGGAGTGGAGAGTCTATTCACTGTCTTATCTGCAGAAAATTGCTGTCAATATATAACCCGCCTGCAGTGGAAAGTGTATAGTGTTTTGTAATAAATGGCCTGATGCTAATGTGTAAATGGCAAAGGTGTATATAGTATATTAATGTTTGACTGTTAATTCTTGAGCAAGAAACATTTTTTTTGTCTTGATGAGACTCACAGATCTACAAAAAGAAAAAAATAATTTCTTGATATATCTGCTGCGCTCTGCAACCAGTGTTGCCTGCCTCCTGGCAGTTGGATCAACTCCTTTACAAAAAAGCCTATCCATGTCAACCACAAAAATAGTTTCATGTTAATTCTTTGCCACTGGAGTCGATTTTACTATGAGCAACGTAATGGCTGGTAACCTTTTAATTATTTGGTTGATGTGGAAAATTGGTGATGTAACATTGTTTCTAGATCTTTTTTCATTGCCTTTTTCATTCTGGTATTAGGTTAATCACTTTGAAGCTATAGTTATGCTGTAACATTTAGCATGGCTTCACACCAAGTTAGTGTAGCCAACGAAGGGGGGAGGGGGGAAAAACGTGACTGCAGTTGTCCCAATGTGACAACTGTATCGCGCAGAACTTTTTCTTCTTACACCTAGACTATGAAATGGGGGGAGGGGGGGGAAATGTGACAAACAAGTGGTTTTCAGTTTCACATATGTTCCTCACATCTGATGTTTGACAGTTCTGTCTCTGGGTGGGATAAAGAACACTTAGTTTTCAGTAATAGGAATTTAAAAGATTTAAAACAAAATATGCAAAAATTTGCTATGCCAGGATGCCTGGAGCATAATAGACTGTATTTGGTGTGCTTGTTTTGTTTCTTTGGTAGAGCTTCTTAGGTAAACTTCTAACACTTTCCTTCTACTGCATCCCAGTGAAGTGGAAGTCAACAAAATCACACAGTACTTGTGAGTGCCACTGCACCAAGTTAACTTGCTGGTTTTCTGCTCGTTCACAGTTCTACTTGAAAGCGAGAATTGTCTTAGCTCTTTATCCATTATACCAGAAATCTTAACATTAGAAGCAGGGTTTAATGACAAAAGAAACTACTGGTTAGTCAAATACAATTCTGAGGTATCTCTATTCCAGAATAAACATTTGTTGAAAGACGTCAAGAAACACATCAGTAAATACTGTATTTAAATGAAAATTGGTAACTTGAATGTGTGTAATTTTTTTGGAACCTGTCTAAAAACCAAATACCCCTGCAAAACAGATACAGCCCACCCTATACTATTTAAATATTTTGCTGTTTTATTTTATAGAAATTATTTTGCTGAATTCACAAATAGAATTTGATTTAAGAAGAATGTTTTGTCCTGTGGTGTGTGTTGTTTTGGGGTGGTTTTTTTTACTGGACTGCACAGAAAGGTGAATTCTGTGCAGTGGCACTGTGCTGAATCCTGGAACAACAGTCATGTTGAGATTCTGTGCACAAAAAAAGAAAAAAAAATTGGCCCTTAAGAATAAAATAATCAGGACAATTACACTGTAAAAGTTTCTTAATGTGATTTATCTTGTATTTTTTGTATGTTTTTATATATACATATATATATTTAATGAGCACAAGCTTGATGGTGTTTTTTACAAATGAGTTGATAGAAACAAAGCTGCTTATTTAATTAAAGGTCTTGTAGTTCTGAAATTAACAAAGGCAAATTCAGTCACAAGTGCATTATTATGCATTTGATGTAATGACAAAAAGACAGAAGGTTTTTGAATACGCTGTGTAGTGATGATCACTTCTATGCTTCCATGTGTTCCCTAGTGTTCAAGTTAATTCAGATTTTTTCAGAGTTTTTTAGTAAAACTGGCACTGTTTTACCCAGTTAATTTGGATGAAGTGTTCCCAGTTATGTTAGGGAATACTTGTTGGAGGTTTTAACTCAAAAATTCTACCCTGAATACTCAAGTTGAAGTAGTTCATATTTATTTGGACTAGTTATCGTTAAGCACACAATCTTAGAGGTGATAATGGTGTATTTTTTACTACATAGATAAAATATAGTTCAGCCTTGCCAAATGTCTTTGCTTTTAATAGTGCAGTGATTGTAGAGGTGTGTCAGACTTGCAACACTTTAAACCTCTGACTCTTCATTCATACACCCCTCTGTGCTGAAGTAAGAGTGGCTGCAGTGGCACTTGTTTTTCAGGGGCAAATTGAGAATATTGTGCATCTTTTGTGACTTTGGTGAAGGATGGCCTTCATTGTTGTTTGCAGCTGCAGCTTTTAAATGAATAGTTGTAGTAGAAGGTGCAATATTTTCTTCACTCTTGGCAAAACCATTTTGAATTCTACTTAACAAACGCTGTACAAGCAAAAAGTTTCATAGAGCATTTTGCTGTCACATTTTGGCAGTGGTTATTTTTAGGTGACATGCAGTACCTCGTTCTTGGCACACTTTAAAATTGTAGTCTTTAAAGTGCCTAAAGATTTTGTTCCCCCATCACTAATTTCAGTCCTGTTTTCTGTTTAGGACTAGGGAATCTCTGGTCTTCCATAAATTGAGCCAATAAATAGTTAAGCAGTTATTCATGTTCCTGACAGTATAACATCAAATACATCAAAATAATGGGCATTTGTAGGCTAATGTTATATAGTGGTCAATACATAATTTGACCTAGGGGGAAATCCATAACCTTATTAAGCAGAATTTCTGCCTTTTGTACCTTTTGGATTGTTCTTGTTTGGTAACTAAAACAGCTTTTTTACACTTGGTACTGTTAGTTTTAAAACTTGAGGACAGCCATACATACAAAAAGAACTTGGTTTACTGTTTGTGTACCAGTAAATGTAGTGTTTTGATTACAGAGTTGATAACCTTTGCCTGTGTTATTCCATTGACAGCAATGAGATTGCACAGGGCTCAGTCAGAGCTGAATTTGCTGCACAGGACCTGATGTTGAGGTGATGCACAGGCAGAAAAGGACTGATTTAAATTTTCAGAGCTGGTAGTTAGGAGGGAGATAATCTGATAAATTCCAAGTCCTGTGTTGGCTAGTGGATCTTGCTGAAATTGAGCCAGAAAGAAATTAAATTCCACGGTAACATTTTTTGGTTTATTATATTTTTCTTTTCTAGAGTGAAACCTTATTTCAGATGATTTGAGAAAACTGTGTTATGGCAATTGCTGTTCTGCCTTCTCAGCCACTTTGTTGTGCCTAGCTTGTGTGTTTTAGCATACCTGTCATGGAAAAGGACTTACAGTTCCAAAACTTTATTATATTTCTGAAGTTCTGGTAGAGAAGGAGATTAGCCATTCTGCCAAAGCTAAATGGGCAAAAACTTGCTGCTGTAGCAATTCACTTTTGGTTGCAGTAAATTTTGGCTACCTCCAAGACTTTTGCCAGAAAAAGTCTGATTGTATGTTTCATGGCTCAATGCTTTTGTTGCTGTGTGTTTTAGTTATTAGGCATCGCAGTGAGGCTTTCAGTGCAACCAGCTTAACTTCAAATGTAAGTTAGACACTAACTATATAAATTAAGAGGGAAAAGTATGGCATGTTAGGAAATTTGCAGAGTAACCAAGTAAGGGTTTAAATACCTTAGTTAAACCTTGATAGTCCATGCATACACACTGTCATTTTTGGGATAGTGGGATGCTGGTGCTGACCTCACAATTCCATAAGCGAAGTGTGGGAATTCCCTGTTTGTGGCCCTGCTGCAGCACAGTGTAATTGGGTCAGCAGGGATTTTGGCTCACCACCATCTTTCTTCCATCTGGTCTCCATCTCACGATAGTCCTTTTCTCACATTCTTGGGAGTTAAGTCTGCACTGGCCTTCTGTCTAGAGCAAGACAGAAAAGAGTTTCTGAGGGAGAACAGAAGCTGCCTTGTCCATCCTTCGTGCTGCTGAGTGGTGTGATAGTGAGGAGAAAGTGAGGTGAAAGAAACCCAGCTGCATGCTCTGTACGATTCCTCTTCCTCCTGCAAGTGCTCCCATGAGGAGGGTGACAGCAAGCACCTCTTTAAAGCTCAGTGAATTTTCCTTCTAGCTTGCAGTCTTTGCTAGGGCAGTACACGAGCACAGGCAGTACACTGCATGCATGTCCTCCATACTGTTCCAGAGTGTTCCTTATATCTTCCTTCTATAGATCTATGGGGATTGTCATGTTAATGCACTCATTTATAGACACTTGCCCTCAGTCACAGATTAGACTAGAAGGGCTTTCACCCAATCTTAAGCACTGTCACTTTTTTAATGCTATGTAACTTCATCAGGTTTGTCTTATAAATATTCTTTTTATTTCTAAGGTATAAGGACTTCTCTTGGGCTGTGTTAACATGTCGAATAGCCATTCTTCTGTCCTTTCCTACAGGAGCAAAGTGTTCAGTCCTGTCCCTGTAGTGGCTGTTCACAGAAGTGTGTTGGTATAGATCCTGACACTTGAATTCTAAAATCCTCATCCTGTATTCCTACTTTCCCAGTGCAAGCTGTGGGAGATCCGTGGATCTCAACAGCATTTGTATGGGTCCTGTTGATTTCAGCGCCCTGTGAGTTGAAGTTGGTGGTGTGTTGCAGGGAACAACACACATAAGTCACCACGTACCACAAAAGACAGCTCTTCTTGGCTTTATTTACAGTAATTTGCAGACAACTAAATCAAAACAAACATTGGAGAACCCGCTTCTGAAGGAGAAAACACTCCTCCTGAATAAGGGCTAACATTTAATCAGATTTTAAATACCCAACTCTATTTTTTAAGCTTCAGAAACCTGAATTATTAAGGCCACTTTTTGATAACAAAATTGATACGTTGTTTCCGTAGAATAATTTTATATAAGCCTTAATCACATCAGCACAACTCTGAAACAACAGTGTGGGTCTTCAGTGGTCAAAATAATCTGCAAATGTGTTTTGGTTTTTATAACAATGAATAATGAAAACAAGAGGGAAAAAGGGCTCTATAAATTCATGTGAAATCTAACCATAGAAGAACATCCAGTGCAGGAAAAGAGGATCATTCCCTTCTTCTCTCTGTACAACATTGAAAGTGTCTGATGATGGTCATTTTAATTCTTAACTTAGAACTGCTATTCCAGTAAATGCAGTTTGCAGCTTCCTGATGCGTTCATGGTTGCATCCCTCTTACTCCTCACCAGAGAAAAATCCTTTAAATGCCTGTTTTCCCCAAAAAAACTGTTTTCCTGAGCTGTGTTTCCATTTTCCTTTGTGGTGATGTGGATGCCCCGTCCTTGGAGGTGCTCAAGGCCAGGTTGGACAGGGCCCTGGGCAACCTGATCTAGTAAATGTGTTTTTTTGGTGGCCCTGCTAGGCAGGGGGGTTGGAACTACATGATCCTTGAGGTCCCTTCCAACCCGGGTCATTCTGTGATTCTGTGATGTGCTGTTTCTGTTTCTGGGCCATGCCCAGAACTGGATGAATGCTTTCCAAGTGTGGTTTCACCTGAGCCATTAAACGAGCAGTTCTGTTGCTTTCCTGTAATGATACCTCTGTGAATGCAGCTTTTAAAGGAATCAGCCTTTTCTGTAGCTTTATTTAGTGAAATGCTGCTCTGTTCTTCTCCATCACTTATGAAATTCTGTTCCATCATTTCTTACTGTTCTTTCTTGGCAAGTTTCTCAATGTGGGTTGCCAGGATCATTTTCTGTTTAATATTTTGGGGGATTTTTTGAATGAAATCCCTTCACTTGCTGTGATGGGGATTTTTTTTACCTCCTTTTATACTTACTCCTGCTGATCTGCTGTTTGCTGCTGTGAGAGAATTGTGTTCTCCAGGTTCCCCCAGCTGGAGTCTTTTAGTCTACAGTTGCAGCAGACACTGCTCTGGCCAGGTGGGCTTTTTCATCCCTTAAAACTCATAATGGATGTGGGATAGGAAGACTTCCATACTCTTGGATGGCAGTCTTGAATTCAAGCAGCTTGTAGCATAGTGGGTTTGGGGTTTGGTTTTCTTCATTTTCCATCATGAGCAGTTCATTTCTACAGATGAGTGAACATGGTGGATCTCACTGGAATCTACTTTAGGAAGGAAGGCTGATTGAAAAAGATGCTTCTTAATATACTTGATTGTATTTAAATATCTTGATTGTATTTAAATACCTGCACTAGGTGCTTTGGAGTCTTACAAAGTAAACCCAAAAGCTTAGAAACATGAAGACTGGATCTTCAAAATGAAAAACACTCTGTAATTCCACCTCAGCAATCAACTGGGCAATATTTGGGATGAGCTTCTTGGTGGGCTTCTTCTTAAGAAGCCTGGTTTAATGGGAGGTGTCCCTGCCTATGGGAGGGGGTTTGGAACTTGATGATCTTTAAGGTTCCTTTCCAACCCAAACTATTCTATGATTCTATAATTCTGGCCTGTCCTGCTGTGGAAGAGCAGGTGAAGTGGCAGAAATGGAGCTATTTTGGTGACACAGGGAGGTCATGCTGTGTGGAATCATTCAGGAACTGGGAATGTGTTGGGAGTGTGTGTTGCCTGGGGGGGATGTGCGCTTGCCTGAAGTGCAGGCTTCCCCCTAAGTATACCACAAATTGATTTCTAGTGAGAAATTGATCAAGTAGCATATAAAGCATTTTCTGCTGTTGGTTTTTTTTGTGTGTCCTCTTAAGACTTGTCTGCCGAGTTGAATCCCCTCTGCAAGGGGTGGGAGCCCCAGCAGCCAGTGTGTGGGGCTAATCAAGAGGCTTCACACACTTGGTTCTGTGATTACTTTCTACCTCTTTGCAGTCTTTGCATATTTAGCCGCTTCCTTCATTAGCCACTTACTTCTGGGTCAGGCCAGTACTGGTCAGAAAGATGCCAGTCCACTCAGGCTGGACATTTCTGGCAACCCCTGCCTGCCTTTAGGGAATGTATGAAGTCATTTGAGGTGCTGCTTCCTAAGTACATTTGCAGTAGGATGAGGGAACTGGCATTTTCCCGGTGGCACTACCACATGGATTCACAAAATACTTCTGCTCCATCTCTCATGCTGCCTCCTTACCTGAGTGAAGTAGCATAAAACACTGCTGTGACTAATGCTGTCCAAACATTGCAGCCACAGGGATGCACATTCTTTTCTAGCTACATCTGATAGAGTAAGGGGTTAGAAAGGAATATGTTCCAACTATGGAAAGCTGGTGTTCTGGAGGCCAACCCAGGCATCGACCTAGAGAGAGATGTCACCAGTTGCTGTCATGGTTGTGTATGAGACTGAAATGCTGAGCAGAGAACTGTGTGACCCTCCTGCCCCGAGTATGAGCAAGACCTGGTGTTGCCTTTCTCCACACTTGTGCAACCTGAACAAAAAAAAACAAAAACCCTGCTGTGGAAATGTAGGACTTACCACATAGCTGTGGAAGAGAACTTCAAACGTGTCTCTCGGTTTACAGAGCAGTCAACGTGATTTTGATGTAGGCTTTAGATGATGTATATATAAATCTAATTAAAAGTACCAACGGCAAACCATCAATAAAATGTGGAGTTAACTGAAGAATTGGGCTAGTGGAGGACTCCTGTGTCAAATTTATTAAAATACAGCATAACAGAGTCGTTGATGGAGGAGACTTGCTTGTGATGAAGATGGAGAAATCAAAGCTGAGGTGTACTCACCTGGGGAAAGCAGCTGGGTTTGCTGCTGCCTCTGAGTCCATTATAAGCACGTAAGGACCAACTCGACTGCACTGTGGCCACTGGAGAAGAGCTGGCTGCATGGGAACGTTCCTGGGGCTCACTCCATCTTCTGCCCGCTGGGTGCCAAAGGCTTCTGTCATTACACTTGTCTCTCTATGGTAAGAGCAATAATAATTGTGTCCTTTCACACAACATTCCTGGCAGTTAAAGAGGCTGCTGCAGAGCTTTAGTCAACCTTGGGTTTCCATAACTGCTAATTAACTGCTTTGCTGTACCAGAACAAGGGCCATCATCACCTAAAATGAAGTTGAAGTGAGCGTAACTGAGGGCTAAGGGAAGCCTCTGGTTCCCTGTTATTTTCTCTTGGCGTGGGCTTTGGAGGTGTGTAAATGAAAATACAAAACAATGTCAGATTACTGGGAATCTGACAGTTAAGAGTACTGATATTAAATAGTTAAAAATTGCTTTAACGAGATCTCCATGGAAGCAGGTGACACATCTATTTATGGTAGTTGTGGTTCAGTTGATGTAACCCATCTGAGTGGACATGTGTGTGAATTCTCTGGCCACCAACATGTTGGCAATAAAAGACTCAAGGTCAATTTTGGAAGCCTCCTGATAGATCGTGGCCAGGTGAGGGTTTTATGTAAAGGGGGAGTAGAAGCTTTTTGCTAAAGACAGTTGAAGTGGCTCCTGGGACTGTATTCTGTTCTCACTTTTCTCTCTCAGAATTAGTGCCATAGGATAAAACCAAACAATTTTTAATTTAACCTCTGCAGACACTGTGAATTATGTAATGGTTTATTGATCACTCGACTCCCTCAAGCCTTTCAGAATTTGGGCTCCTGTGGTTTTTACATTGGCTGAAAATACAGCCCAAAGTGTTTTTCCTGTAACTTCAAGATGACAAAGTCAGCATTATAGTTTCGTTGCTGAAATGTGTTTCCCCCTCATTGCAAAAACTCTTTAGATGGATTTGCTCCAACCTTCTGCCTTAAACTGTTTCATCTCCCTTTGTCGTTGCTTCTCCCTCCCTTCCTCCTCTGCTGTGTGGTGGGTTGTGGATCTACCAGAAATGCACCCTGCTCCTGACTTACTGATCTGAAGGGGATAATAATGAGAGTGTTATGTTACAGTGAAAGAATTTATGATACATGTTGATGCTTAGGTAGGATTTGATATTTCACAATGCACCCTAAAGGAAGTGTAACAAAAATTTTAAACCCTTTTAAAGGAAGAATCCTTAGTGCTTTCTTGGTGTATATCTTTTTTTCCTTTTTCTTCATTTTTTTTTTTTTTTAGCAAAACTAAGCTTTATACTGGAAACAACTACTGAAACTCTTGCATGGCCATACAGCAACTTTAAACCAGGTCAGTACATTTCCAGATTTCTGGTGTCCTTGTACTCTTTGCATTATTATTACTTCAATAATAAGTGTGGTTTACTATTTGAGGTTTGAGTGTATGTGCAGTAGCTCATGACATCTGAGCAGCACTAGTGCTGTTGGAGCTGGGAACTGAGACACTGGAGTATCCTGGTTATACTACATAAGTGAATCGACCACACTGAGAAGAACAGCTGGTTTGAGCAAGAGTTTGCTGAAATATGTGTTTAAAATATAATTGCTAGGAGTGAAAATAAAAGCATATGATGACTTACAGGCTTAGGAGAAGCATGAGACCATGCAAGGCTGCCATGTGTTTTCTATTGAGCGCAGCTTGAATTTAGTTTGCTGACTTATTTTCAACAGTGGTTTTGCAAATAAAGCTTCTTTGGTGAAGCCAGGAGCTTCAGCAGCAGGTGAGCAGTTCTCCTCCCTGCTGTCTGTTGGCAACTTCACAATAAAAGGGGGACATTTGAACTTTAATTTCCTCTATCCTTTTTCTTCACACTGGAGCTGTGTAACAGCAAGATACCTGCCTGCTGCATGATGGAGGTAATACCAACCAAGGTGGGAAATGGTGATGGTGGGGGGGAGCTATTTCAAATGAATTTACTTCACTCTACAGTAAATCTCTCACCTGTGAATCCCAGGACCCAGTCATTAGATCCTGGAGCTGTGTAACAGCAAGATTGTGCTACCTTGTGTACCTCAACTTGTGTTGAGGTTCCATCAGGGTGGGAGGTTCCTGCAGCCTGATGCTTGCAGTCATATAAATGGTTTGGGTTGGAAGGGACCTTGAAGATCATGTAGTTCCAACCCCCCTGCCATGGGCAGGGACACCTCCTACTAGACATGTTGCTCCATGTCTCATCCTGCCTGGCCTTAAACACTTTCAGGGAGGGGACATTCACCTCTGTATTCAAAAAAACCACACACACGCAGGCTCCCCAAGATTTTTCAAGCACCATCTTGTCTAAGATTCCATCTCTGGCTTCATAAGCTCCTCCAGTACAGTTTTTCCAGGGGGTCCTATCCTACTGCTCTGCAATGTGCCTTGACCAAGGGAGCACATCATGGTCTTTTCACACACTTAAGGCATTCATGTGTGACCAAAGGGTGGGTCATGTTTGGAATTTAATGCTGGACTTTTTACAACCCTGGTTTCATTTCCAGATGGTCTCTCCAAAGTAGCTTCTGTTCCCATTCAGGCCCAAAGGATACAAACATTACAGCTAAGCCTCCAGTTTGTTGATGCCTTTCTAACAAGAGGCTGTTTCTTAACAATGGCTACTTGCAACAAGAGCATTCATTTCTCAGTTTGGGGAAGGGCCTCGAGGCTTCAAAATCCTCCTCCTACTGCGTGGATTTAAGGTGCCATCAGCATTGCATTCTGTAGTCAGTAACGGGTGATACTTGTGCAGCTATTCCATAGCCATATTCCATAGCACACTGACATTCCAGCTGTTGGCTGTGGACACCTGGCAGTCCATGGGCTACCTCTCAGAGCCTGAGGACAGCAGCAGTAGCAAAGGTGGAACTTGTTGATGGTAAGAATCTCCCTCTTTCCAAGAAAATCTATGGAGGCAATGATTCCAAATGTATTTCTGCAAGTCCATTTAGTACAAGTTGTTCTGAAAGTTCATTGTACAACAGCCTCAAAGTACAGCTGAGGGACCTGTTACTGCATTTGTCAAAATAACAAGATTATTTTGCATTGTGTTCTGCTGGATTCCTACCAATACTCATTGCATGGTCATACTCCCATGCAGAGCTCTGGCATGGGTATTTCAGGATCAGTGGCCATCATTTGATTGCAACATGGGACTTTACTGTACTTTAAGGCAAAGTATTTTTCTCTTTGAAGCACAAACACAATTTTCTATTCCACGTTCCCTTGTCATACCATCCACAGGGTAATTTGCTTTATGATTGTTTGGGGCATCCAGCTCATGGCAGTTCTGGTGAGCCAACTGAGTATGACTGAAGGACACCGACATCATCAGCCATGAGAAGGGTCATCCCCCCTCGCTGAAGCATTCAAGACCAGGCCAGACCCTGGCTTTTGAGCAACCTGGTCTAGTGGGAGGTGTCCCTGCCCATGGCAGGGGTGGTTGGACCTAAAATGATCCTTCATCGCCCTTCCAACCCCATGAATTCATTTTTCTAGAGATCCCCTGAGACCTGGGTACCTCCAGCAAGGGGAAGACAGGTGAGAAGGCTGTGCAAGGTTTAACTGCTAATTGCTCCATGGTATATTGAGTCAGTTTTACTGGAGTGACAGTCACACAGCGGCCATCTCAGCTCCCAGTCAGGTGTCCAGCAGTCTTGATACAACCTCTTTAACTTAACACTAGCTAAGACAGAAGGGCTGCAAAATACAAATACTGGCTCTGAGCTTACAAGCCTTTTATCCTCTGTAGCACATAATGGTTTTCATGTTGGAACCTGTAACCTTAAAAAGCCCAGCATTCTTTAGCCATTTTAACCAGATGGACAGGTGGATTGTGGTAGGTGTGAAATGCTTTGTCAGGCCTAAGCAAAATTGTCACTAGGCTGTCACACCTGAGCAAGAGAACATTTATCAGCAAGTATTATTCCAGCCTGGGATATCTGCTTACAGAACTTACAGTAATGGCTGAAAGAATCCCTGCTCTTCTAACCACTTTCCTCAAGTTCCCCTTGCTGCAAGTCATAACATTACCCCTATTCCAGCCACACTTCAGAAGAGACAACTCAAATTCACACAAGCTCCACTTTATAAAATTTATTCTGTAAATTCTGCACTGGGTCTTTAGTTCTCCTTCTCCTGCACAGTCTTTGTTCCACGCAGGCGACCTGTACGACGGGCAGCGATGAGACCAACTTTGCGCCCAGCAGGAGCATCCCTCCTGATGGTTGAGGGCTTGCCAATGTGCTGATGGTTACCACCACCGAAGGGATGTTCTACAGGCTGTGGGAAAAGGGAAACAAGTCATCAATATAATTAAATGCAGAAATTACTAATTAACAGCAATAAACTGATACAGGGGAACAAAAAGGTTAAATGCTTCATTTTTCATCTGGTGCAGTAACTGTCAAGTGCTGCTAACTACCCTAATTAAATGTGCCATTAGAGGGGAGTCTGTGAAGTGCTCCTTCCAGTTACATCTCAGGCTTCTCCCCTTGTCAAACGAATTCTTTTCAAAGCATAAAAAAGGCAACTGGAAACTGTTACTGAGACTGGACTCACATTCATAGCCACACCACGGACACGTGGCCAGCAGTTTCTCTTCGCCTTGTACTTGTGATAGGCACGGCCAGCTTTCAGGATGGGCTTGTCAATACGACCCCCACCAGCAACAATTCCTGAAAAACAGAAGATGCAGGAATGGCAATAGGTAAATGTTACCAGAGAAGGGCCCACCACAGTGTTTAAGAGTAATTCCTAGTAATATACAATAAGCTGCTAAAGACCAATTTCTGAACTGTCACAGCTGTGTATCTGAACTAGTACTTTCCAGCCAACAGTGAGATGAGACTCAAGCTACCAGTCACGTGTCAAGATGTCTGCAGGGAGACACATACTTCAATTACTATTTTTCAATCCATACAAGCAGGATTGTATTTAACACTTCCTAAAGCGCTACCAGTTTTACTGCTAAAATTTCTTGCGTAACATCAGCCACAGTTTTTAACTTAAGAAATTATAAACTGAAAGACTTCAGGGGACTCTGGAGTTTTTTGATGTTTAATACCCAATTGCTCCATGGTATATTTAGTCAGTTTTACTGGAGTGACAGTCACACAGCTGCCATCTCAGCTCCCAGTCAAGTGTCCAGCAGGCGTGGTACAACCTCTGCTGCTTAACAATGGTATTTTCATTCATTTCAAACCTCCCAGAACATCTCACTCAACTAAGGACACCTCCAGCATTATACCATAGGCTCATCAGTGTCATGTTCCAAGGAAGCTCTTCCCCAAGGACTACAGATGTGACAGGCTGAGCAATTCCATTACAGCTTGAGGACAATCGGGTTTTCTCTGTCCTCCCACCAGGTCCAACTATCTCCAAGTTTAAGATCCCATTACCAAAATCAATGCAGATGTAATACACTATACCTCTGCACAGCCTGTACCTGTGAATAATCGTAGGTCAAACCTGTTAAGTTGTACTATTTTCTAAACAACACTGGAAACTGGGGCCCTGTTTTAAAGCCTGCTGAGCAGCAAGTAAAGCCAGCGACTAGTTCCTTACCAACAACAGCTCTGTTTGCTGAAGAAATCACCTTCTTGGAGCCAGAAGGCAGCTTCACTCTGGTTTTCTTTGTTTCGGGGTTGTGAGAGATGACGGTGGCGTAGTTCCCAGAAGCACGGGCCAGCTTCCCTCGGTCACCAGGTTTCTCCTCCAGGCAGCAGACAATGGTGCCTTCTGGCATGGTGCCAACAGGCAGAACATTGCCGATGTTCAGCTGAGCTGCAAAAGAGCCATCAGGATGATAAACAGCTTTGCTCAGGCTCCTGCATTTCAGTTACAATCCTACCTAATATGGGCCTTGGTGCACAGAAAGCCCACACCCTCCAAAAAGGAAATCTGCATTTGTCTGAAGCTAGTGATCATACAATCATAGAATAGTTTGGATTGGAAGGGACCTTAAAGATCACCTAATTCCAACCTCCCTGCCATAGAGACACCTCCCACTAGACCAGGTTGCTCAGTGCCTCATCCAGCCTGGCCTTAAACACTTCAAGGGAGGAATCTCTCTGGGCAACCTGTTCCAGTGTTTCACCACCCTCACCATAAAGAATTTATTTCTTATATCTAGTCTGAGTTTCCCCTCTTCCAATTTGCATTCATTATTCCTAGACCTGACATCACATATCCTATTAAAAAATTCCTACCCCAGCCTTTCTGTAGGTCCCCTTCAGGTACTGATAAGCTACTATGAGGTCCCCCCCTGAGCCTTCTCTTCACCAGGCTGAACAACCCCAACTCCTTCAGCCCCTCCTCATAAGGGAGTTGCTCCAGCCCTTTGATCATCTTTGTGGCCCTCCTCTGGACCTGCTCCAACAGCTCAATGTCGTTATGTTGAGGGTTCCAGAACTGGACACAATACTCCAGGTGGGGTCTCACCAGAGCCAAGTAGAGGGGCAAAATCACCTCTCTTGACCTGGTGGTCATACTTCTCTTGATGCAACCAAGGATCTGGTTGGCCTTGTGGGCTACAAAAATACAGTGGTGTGTGAGATGGCTTGCCACTGCATCCATCTTCACCCCAAACATCACGTATTCAGACATCTACTTCTGCGCTCTGAAACTTCCCAGGCAACAGGGTTTTTTATTTTTTTCCATCTTGACTCACCTTTCTTGCCGCAGTACACAAACTGTCCGGTGTGGATGCCCTCAGCAGCAATGAAGAGCTCGGTTCTCTTCTTAAACCTGTAGGGGTCACGGAAGGCAATTTTGGCCAGGGGAGCGCCTCGGCCAGGATCATGGATGATGTCCTGTGGGAAGGCAGATTGTGCTTTAGAACAGGTGACAGCCTTGACCACAGGCTCTGCAGAAATCAGAGAACTAGAAAAACTAGAGACAATTACTAATTGAGGTGATTCTCCCCAAGATCTCCCTTTCTCAGAGGGATCATGATTTCTCCTAACACAAATGAGCTGAAGATTAACATTCTTTTTTAGCCTTCTGATATGAAGTACCACTGCTGCTTCCAACCCTGTGGGGAAACCTCCCTTTGTATTACAGAAGTTTAAGTCAAAGCTACCTACTTTTGGTAAACATGAATAAAATGTTTATTCTACAGCCAAATAAAGTGACCTAAAAGGCTGAAGAGACAGGCTAAGGAAATCCAACTAGGTACCCAATGCTACAGTTTGCATTCTGACACACAAAAAATACCTACAGCACACCGACCCAAACCCCAACTAAAAGTACTGCCCTGTCCCAGTCACTCAAGTCTAAGATGATGGATACTACTGAAAAGTTTACAAGAACTGATTCACTTTTTTTAAAAGATGCAACCAACTACACACGCCTCTCTCCCCACTTATGCTTCACAAGGTACAGGCAGTTCACAGGTGATGAAGAACACACTGATAACTCCTACATTATCAAGAATCTAAGAAACAGTAGCCCTGGTTTATTTAAATGCTCCATAAATCTAAAGCAGTTTAGCATTTCAAGGAGTCTTAAAATAGTTCTGGTTGTAAAGGACTTTTAAAGACCACTGAACCCTATACTTATGCAGTGAGCAGGGATACCTACATCAGGTTACACAGAGTCCCAAACAACTTAATCTCGAATGTGTCCAGGGATGGGACATCTACTACCTCTCTGGGATAAAAAATTTCTTCCTTATAACTAGCCTAAATCTTAAAGCCATTATCCTTTGCCCTATTACAACAGGCCATGCTATAAAATTTATCCTCTTCTTTCCTGCAGTCCTGGAACGCTAGAATACCCCTATAAGGTCTTCCCAAAACCTATAGTTCTCCAGGCCCAGCCACCCCAACTCTCCTTGCCCAAAATACGCCTTAATTTAAGGAAGATGTATTATTAACAAAACTCGTGACGCCTGAACATTGAACAGCCAAAGGGCTCTGAGCGCTGCCGACAGGCCTGGGACCCCTCACGCAAGCAGGGTGCAGAGGAGGCCTGCCTGCCAGCAGAAGGACGCGGAGACCCAGCCCGCCGCCGACCCCGTACGTCGCCCTTACCTTAACAATGCCCTTGATGTAGCCGTGCCTCTCGGCGAAGTCGATGGCGCGGAGCTTGGCCGGGCCTTTCCTGTGCTTCACGTGGGCGCGGAAGACGGAACCCGCACCCTTCCTCTGACCTCGGATAACGCGGCCCATGGCGCCCTGTGGGCACAGACCCACACTCCACCTTAGCGCCGGCAGCCACGGCGACCCTCCCTATTCCTTCCCCTCAACCCTCCCAGCCGCCAGTGACCGACTCGGCCGAGCCAGGCCCAATCCCAACCGCATCAGGCTTAGGCCCAGGCCCGGCCGCACCATCTCAGCCACCCCAAGCCATGTTCCCCTCGCTCGGGGCAGAGCCGCGGGGGGCGACAGGGGCGGCCCCAGCGGCGGGCGAGGGGCGGATGGCGGTGGATGCGGGGAAGCGGCAGCCGCTCTCCTACCTCTGCTCCGGCCTCGCTGGGAAAGAAGGAAGCGACGACGTCAGCGCCGCGCCTAAGCCCTTCCGGCGCGGGGAGGGCAGGCGGCAGTCGCGCCGTAGTGACGTCACGCCACGCCGTTGCTAGGCAACCGAAGCCTGACGGTGCCCGGAGCGTGGGGAGGCCTTTTCGGGAGCCGCCCGTCCCAGGGCGGGCGGGACCTTTGGCGGCTGGGCCGTCCTCGGTTCCCCCCGGGCCTCACCCGGATGGCGCCGGGCGGAGGCCCTGGGCGGGCGGGAACTCTCGGCCGGGGCGTCCTCGGTTCACCCTAGGCCCTCCTGGATGGCGCCGGGCTCTATGGCCCGGCCCAGGGCAGGCCGGCCGGCGAGGACGGCTGTTCCGGTAGTGCGCCACATCGTTTGAGGCAGCTGTGTAAGGCTAGGGAGGGAGCGCCGCCGCCCTCTCAAGAGGCTCTCGCTCCCCTCCTGTGGGGGTTTTCCGATGTACTTGCTGTTTACACGCTGGGAGGGGCTGACAGCCTGTTGCCTGGAGACCTTGCACAAACAACCACGTTCCCTCAGCCAAGAGACATTTCTTAAATAAACCGTCATGCCAAAACGTTTCTTAATTAGCCGGACCGAAGAGGCTCCCTAAATGATTACGTTTTATTTCGGAGCCTCTGCTTGGTGCAATTTTAACAGCTGCAGTTTTCAGGCCAGGAAGTGACTGAAGTTAAAAACCCTGCAGCTGCTTTAACCTGCCTTTGCCAGGTTTTTATCGATATCAATTAGGGTATAATTGTTGAGAGAATACAAAGCAGAGGTAATCGCCTTAGTGTTCCTAATCAACCTGTGCTACGCCCTGGAAGGGGAAGTGAAAACTGCTTTAACTTCTTTAACAGCTCACTAGGTTTTTAGTGTCAGAGGTCCTTCTTCCCAAAGAGGTCGCTGCTGCTGACCTAATTCTCTAGGGACTGCATATTTGCCTTTACGTAAGCTCCTTGGAAATTATGGAAAGCTCATCAGCACAGACCTGTACGTGCAATTGTTCTCCTGTACTTGAAGTGCCAGGATCATCTGCCATTCCTTGATGGCTGAGCTTTCCCACCTCAGTTTTCCCAGGGAAAATGGAAGTCTTGTCCCTCATTGCAGGCAAAAGTCTTAATACTAATGTCCCTGAGGTTACTGTCTGCCCACCAAACAGCTGGTGTTCCAGTTTCTCATCCTGACCCCTGTTTGACACCTTACTGCTTAACTTCTTACAACAAACTGCCACTTTGGTTTACATTGATACCCCATGTGTGAATATCTGAAGACCTTGATTTATGGTTCCTGTTGGCTTCAGTTGTGGGGAGAGGAGGGCTGTTAGTTTTTGTTACTAAATCTGACAAGAATCAGAGCTCCAAGGAACAATCTCAATTTCCAAATAATGCTTACATAACCAGCAAATTATGTTGGTGACTCCTCTTTCATAAAAGCCTCCTAAATTTTCCAGCCTTGACAGAGTTTGGGAATCAGAGAAGACACAAAATTGACTGACAGAACTGCATTAGCAATGATGTAACTTAATAATTGATTTCTCATTAGCTACAATCTTGCATCATTAAGGAGTAACAACGCTGTGTTACCTGACCTGGCCAAGCACAGTCTGAACTGAACTCACAGTGAGGTTAAATATTCTGTTTAGCTGTGCTTTTGAATACTCTTGGACCTGAAGAAGCATAAGGAACCAGTTTACACCTGATTGCAATTAAAAATACTGTTCAGGGATTATCAGAACAGTATCTCTGTGTCTAATACCACGTGAACCTCGGCGCTGAAGAAATAAGATTGTGGAGCACTACCAACAATGACTTTTCTGTTGAACTTTTAGGAAGCAGAGGTGGTGCCATGGTTTGCTATGAGGCTGTTTCTCTCCTCACTAAGCCCTCATTTCCCTGATGGTGTCTCCTCAGAATGCATCTGCAGGGGGGGATTTTGCTACATGAGGAAGAAGTGGCAGTGGCAGAGATATAAAAGGACAAGGTCATGCTGGACAACACAGCATGGGGCTACTGACAGCACCCAGAAAGTATCACCCAAAAGTATAGTTGTTACCTGAGTGCAGCTTCGAGTCCTGAGATTTTTGGCTTTCAGTGCATCAACTGTGGTAACTACAGCTGCTTTGGCTTAGGATGCCACCCTTCCTCTCTGCCAGGAGTTACAGCTGCATGGAGGCAGGTCCTATGTGCTGGATTTTCCTGGCCAAGGCTTTTTTTTTCCCCCAGCAGAACACAGGCTGTGCTGGAGCTGGGGGGACAGACTCATCTCCCTGAGGGTTCTCCAAGGCCTGGAAGCGAGCACAGAGATCTCTGCACTGCACATGTGCACAGCTAAGTTCCGTGTAGGAGTGTCAGAGGTCTAAAAGGCTGTTGGCAAGGCTTATACTTCCTTACAGAGAAATGTTCAAGGCCAACAGCACTAGGGAAAACAGTGTGTTTCCAAAGCACAGCTGCTGCACATCACAGAGGGATGTTTTGGCAGCAACATCCTCCTTTGGCTGCTTAACCTACAACACTCAGCTGAGGTGGCTGAGGCACAGCCCCAATATCCTTGCTCCCAGGGCAGGAACATTCAGCAGCAAGGAAGCACCCAAACTGCTGGTGAAGGCCAGGTCTTATATAACCATGGCTACTTCTGTGTCTGTCTGAGCCTTTCCTCATGCATCTTCCCATGGCTGGCAAATTTTGTGGGCTAGTGCAGGAAGGATAAAAATTGCCCCCGTGAGTCTGGAAGGGTTTTATCAGAACTGTGGGTACAAAGCTGCAAATGTAATTCCGTGTGCATGGTGGGAACAACTCAAGGGTGTGTTGCCTTAATTAATCCCTTCATGACAGTCACTGGCTATTTCATTAAAGGTTAATTGCACTGTAAATAGCAAAAGGGGTGGTGTTCTCCTTGTGACAGATGGCAGCCATCAAGATATTTTGAAGAGATTGCTGTTTAGAGAGGGGGAAGGAACAGTGAGGTTCCTTTAAGGTCCCACCTTGGTAAGGGAACTGAGAAGAGAAGCCCCCAACTATCTGTTCATCTCTTGAAAGGGGAGAAAATAAAGCGTGACCATAGAATTCATATGGGCATTTCCTTTCTGAGAATGACATGCTACAATAAAAATAATCCTGACCTCCTTCAGGCAGACACATACCTCTGTTCATAGTCTTGCTGACCTCTCTGGGGGGCTTTGCATGGGATTAGGAACTGACACGTGGACTCCAGCCAGGCTGCAGTGTCATTTCCAGTCTGCAAAAATAACATACCTGCTAATCCCCAGCAAACACACTCAATAGTGATCCTATTACCTCAGGCTGCTGCTCCCTGAGCTGTGCACAAGGGGTGCAAGTCACCTGCTGCCACTGAGGCAAAGGACAACAAAAGAAAAGCTACCTCACAGACTGCTGAAGGGGCAAAGCCTCCTCTCCTACTACACATCCAGAAAAACTCCCTGGATTTTGAGGAAATGTTCTGGGCCTGCAGTACCCCGTATCTAAAGTAAAGGAGCACTTTGTTAGAATCCCCTCATAGCAATCCCCCCTTCATTACACCCTCAGCATCCTGGTGAGGCACAGGCAGCTCACTCATCTGTATTCAACTCTCCTGGCTTTTTAGAGGAGACAAAAATTCCTCTGCTGAGACACGACAGGCCTTCGTTCCAGTTTCTGCTTCCAAGATAAATACCTTTGCTCTCTTCAGAAGAATTTCTCCTGAATGGACCAAGTTCTATTTGCTGTCTTGAAATAAACACCCTCAACTGTACCCAGCTCCGTTCTCCCAGACTGTCTCATTCCTAAACCCCGGAGGGAGCTCAAGGAAAATTACAGGAGCTTTCCTTTTTACTCTTGCATGAAGCAGATGAGGTTTCTGGCCTCCTGACAACCACTTAATCATAATTAAATTGCAAGCTCTCCTCTAAACCTTCCCCGTAGATATAGCACTGGGTGACTTGGAAGAAAACCTCAGTCTTTACAGGGCTCCCTGTGTTTGCAGATCATAATTTATAAGGCAAAAAATGTACATAATAAAAAAACCTGACCAATTACCTCATCTGCACACTCAGCTTGAGCTCCCTTTTGAGTTTTTGTCTTTGTGCATTTGCACAAAAGAAAGAACTGGCAGCCTTCTCACTTGGGTAATAGTCACAGCATTCTCTAGGCTTACAAAGGTGTGGCAAAGACATCACAAGAGACTGCCAGGGCAAGTTTTATCACAGAAGCAGGCAGGTAAGCTTGGAATCATGAACAGAGGAAAAGATGCCAATTGGGTGGCTCTGCTTTCTTAGTGAAAAGGAAGCTGACTTCTGCACAACCCAAGCCTCTCCAGGAGCATATCAGTTTGCAAATATTTTCTGTTATTCATCATCTAAGGACAGCCTGGGTTCCACGTGAGAGGGGAGACTCGGAGGTAGAAAGTCCTAATCAGATCAAATCGATTTACACTTCACAGATGGGATTAGCAATGCCTTATTAATTAGGTTCTGGTGACCTCTAGAGGCCTTTAACCCAAAGTATCTGATTTCTAACGATCTTCCCTGTTCTAGAACAGTGAGCACAACAGGAATTCTCCTTTATTTTAGTTTCAAGCCAAGATTAATTTTAGTCTTAACAGGAACAGTGCTGGAGAATGACAATTGATGGTTATTCTTTTCCTCCCACTAAACATGCTAATAATAATTCCCAAGGTAGAGTGTCCTCAGTCTCTGCACTGTTGTAGGTGGAGAAGCAAGAAATTTGCTTTGTGTATTCATTGTCACATAAGAGAAGAAGCTACTTCTCTTCCTTCATTATCTCTAACAATATATTCAATGAATATCCTGGCAAAACTGCCCACCTACTGCTGAGGTAATCTGGTTGCTGACAATCACGTAAGTTACGTGTGCTTAAGATGAGGGCATCACACATGCATTAAGATACATGTCTATGCAGAACATGGCCTTTGTGGACCAGTCTTTCCAAGAAAGCATTCAGACGCTGTGCTACTCGTCCCCATTTTGAGTATGAGTTCTCAAAAATTGTTCTCACCTGGCAACAGCGAAAAATTGACAACCCACCGGAATCAAGCCTGGTTACTTTTTACCTGTATTTTAAAACAACAATAAAATGAGTTATAGAGAAGAATAAAGCAAGAAAATGTCCAAGGAAAAATGTGCTGTTTTAGTTGTACATCTGGGTAAGCTTTCTTCCTTAATGAGATGAACAATTGGGACAGCTGACGCAGAAGGGGAGAAATCCACTGAGCTAATTTTCTTTCCTCTTGAGCACCTGAGATGTGGGATTGAAACTCTATGGAAGAATCAAGAGAACTGGAAGGAAAGACAGAAGACAAGTGAGATACTGCCCAGAGAGAGGCTGTGGAGATAAGAGAGAGACTTACAGCCACGGAGAAGCTTAGCAAGAAAAGAGAGCAAAGCTGGAGGAGGTGAAGCATATCTGCAGCAAGGCACAGCTCAAAAAACTCTTGAACAAACTTGCCGTCCTACAGTCGTGTGTGGGAGACCTCCTAGAGATTTCTAATTTAAGAGCACCCAGCTGCACTTCCAGATTTAGTTCTTAGCTGCTTTTCCTACCCAGCCCCCCAGTACATTGTTTTTTTCTCCATTTCCTAATGGGCCTCCTATCATCACGTTAATGGCAGTGCTTGTTTGGTGAAAACATCCCTGGAAGCTCTAGGCAGGGTAGTTTGTGCATCCAGCTTAGAAGCCACATACAGTAGCACAGAATCTTCTGTTGCTTGATAGATGTGACCCATAAGAGAGGAAAAAAAGTGTATATTTTGGGGTTTTTTTTGTATTCTTAGGCATAATAATGTATAAGCTTTTTTTTAAAAAAAAGTGTCATTATTTTATTGGTTGTTTACTTTCATAATGTTGTTCTTTGTTCTTGTTCTTTTTGCCATGTAGGGAATTCATGCCTCTTAACAGCAAGGAGTCCTGAGCTACTGACAGGAATTAAAATTGGAGTAAAACGGAAAGGATTTAAAAATAGTTTTTATTCAGACTGTGTAACAACTTTTCTGAAAATACTTGAGCCAAAAGTTCTGAAAAACATACAGGAGAAAAGCTCAATTTATTAAAGATCTGCATTCTCCTAAGTGCATCTTCTAAGTGCAACCTGCAAAATCCATTTGATTTTGCCTGTCTGAAAAGTCCTCTAGCGAAAGAAGGCTGGGGGCAGGGGGAACCTCTTCCTTTTGATATTCATGAGATAAAAAAGAAAACCAAGCTCTAACACCACTTACATAAGCTTTGTAAAGCTATATGAAGTTTAAAAAAATTTTTTTAAAAAATTCTTTTTCTGTTACTTGTAGTTACCAAGAAATTCTGTCTCCCTACAGTGCACAGACATTTTTAACTTACCCAGGTTTGAAGGCTGGATACTTTTGACCAATTGTACGACAGTGCTAATCACAAAATTACAGGTAATTTTCATGTGGACTTTTTCTAGGTAAAAACTTTGGAATTTTTCTAATTACTCAACCAAAAATGAAGGGGGGGGAAATTGCTTTTTTTTTCCCTCCAGATAGTGTTTTTCCTTCATTTTTCAGAGACTGAAGAGGAAAAAGAGTAAGGGGAAAGACAGGAGAAAGAAACCAACCATAAAATGGGAAAACAGAGAATTGAAACTCCTTCTCCCTCCAAGTAACCGTTGGGATGTTTTTTTTCTATTAAATATGCATTTAAAATTTCCATTTCCAAATGGAAAATATATGACTGTCTCCAAATAGAAGAACAATGCTTGAGGGCAGGCCTAAAGAGAGACATAAATCAGGGCAGAAAATATTTTGCTTGGGGAACACACCATGAGACGAACATAAATAATCCTCTTTTCTTCTACATGCAAACACAAACCAGGCACAGCTGTGTGTGCAGGCACATGCTTACACACATACACACATCTCAGCTCCACTTCCCGAGGGCAGTTCTCTGACAGCACGAGAGGTGAAGGGTTATGACAGTGGGGACGGTGACATGGTGTCTGCTGGAAATCTCAGTAAAACAGCGCAGCAGGGCCAAGCTCATGGAGAGCACGCAGGAGGAAGCAGTCCCCTTGGCTTCTGGCCAACAGGAAACCGTGTACTAGTTCCTGCAATAAAATACTACTTATCTCTTGGGAACCATGACAGTCATAGATCATTTGTTTCTATGAGGCAGGATCACTCAATGGAAGGTGGCCTTAAACTGAGGCTGTCCTGGGAGAGGGGCTTGCTGGGGTATGGGTCTACTCCCAGCTTTACTCTAGAACTCAGGACCACTGCACAAATCATGCAGAGATTAGGTGTAGATGTTTCCATGGGTTTAGATGTTTCCATGGGACTGTTTTAAAGTGCAGGATCTGGGTTTCTCGAGCCTTCCACCTGACCTGGGTTCTCAGGAACCTTGCTTTTAGCAGACAGCAAGTTTGAGGGTCACACTGCTGAGCCTTGCATGGGCCTCTCTCGTGGCCCATAGGAGAGGTTGCTCTCTGGGGTGGGCAAATCCAAAGCACTGCAGATGCTGCAGATGTGCAGCACATTGTACCTTCCCAAATCTCACCTCAGTCTCAAGGTCCCTCTTCGTGGCCTTCCAGAGGTTGACCTCCCAACAAACATGGTATTACTCTTCTTCCTTGTCCACCGAAAAGCTCCTTAGTCACCTCTGGCACCAGAAATTGAGAGGGTTTTTTTAATTAAAGACCTCCGAGGAAAGGTAAGTTACTCCAGTGTCTTCAGGGACATTTCCAAAATCCAACACATGTAGACCTGGAGTGGGAACAATGCTGGGGCAACTGCTTTCCTGGGGAACTTCCAAGATGAAAGCAATTCAATCTAAAATGAGTATGAGGCACCTGAAAGCACCCTGGGTAGGCCAAAGCTCTTTCACAGGGAGAAAAGCAAAATCACATGCCTTCCAGCAGAACTTGTTGGGATCTGTGTAGCAGGGATCCTTCTTCAATCTTCTGGTAAATTTTTCCATGACAGGGATAATCTAACCTAATCACTTCCATTTGACCCAGTTTAATCACTACCTTCCTTAAATGGAGTTAATAGGCTCTTACTGCTAACCAGCAAAGAAGGGAGGATGGTTCATAAAAGATCTTGGAAAAAGTCACTCTACAGTTCCTAAAGCACTCTTGTTTTTTTTCTTTTAATTCATTAACCAGAGTTTGTAACTTCTGAGGCCTAAACCACAATACATCATGAGCTCACTAAGCTAAAAATACTGATTTGCCAATGACAGAATACTAATGAATCCTACACAAGAAAACTAATCTGTCATTTCCCTCCCCACAGGAACACGCACAAGTAGTCACATATCTAAAGATCTCATGCAGCCTCTCTTCCTATAACACTGCACACTGAGATCTGGATTTGGGTACTGTAGGCATCTATTTTCCTTCTTTTGAGATTTGTTCTTAGCTTATTATTCTATGTCTGTCATCCTGCAATAGCAGTGATTTTAATTTCACTTTGCAAGCATGACAGGATTCATAAATAGAGCCCAAGCTTTTTTAGCTGGTTTTAGTTTAAATCTTAGATGTGTCAGAGAACAGCAGGGGTGGGGTTGCTCCATCCAGCAGGACAAGACAGGAGCTCCCGGTAGCTCTGGGGCAAGCAGTGCCCTCACCATCATGGTGCAGAGCCAGGTGTGGTACTCCTGGGGCAGTGGGTGCTGGGGTGGGGGGTTTCAGGTTGGCCTCCTCCAGCCAACTCAGGGGTATTAGTGCACTCAGGGCCCCAGGGATTCCACTGCAGGGCAGGAGTACTGTCCTAGTGAAGGCTGAAGTCTGCTTCTTAGTTTAGACTACTCTTAGGTTCTCTAATATTTCACATTTGTCATGTTGTCTTGAAATCTCCTGGAAGGAAACAGAGCAATGTTGGTCTGTTATTTGAGCTGGGGTTGTCAAGTCACAGCCATCCCCCTCCTCCTCCCTTCTCCTTCCTCCCTTGAAAAGGTTATTTTATATATATTTCCATGTTCTCCTTTGAGGGATAGTATTTGTAGCACTGCACTGTGGCGACACATGAGCTTGGCAAACTGTACCCATATGGCACACCACACTTGGTGGTAAAAGTATGATGGGGAACATGCACTGAGTTTATTGCAGTTCACCTCCACTCCTTCTTGGTTTGGGATGGGAGTGAGTGTCTTGCTGCAGCAAAACCACAGCTTCTTCACAACTTGCATTTGTCACTTGATTCTTTTCTGCCTTCCCTGCTACCTGTTGGCACCCCTTTTTTGGCTTGTGGATTTAATTTTCTTCTTCATTACTGTTTATTTTTTCTTCAGTTGTTTATTTGTTTACGATTCAAACATGGATCTTTGAAATAGTAAAGACACTTAATGCTATCAATGTCTGGCAAAATATCACATCTTGGGACTGGAGCCCTACTGGACTTATGCCACAACAATCTCAATTGCCTGTTGTCTTCTCATCTCTCACTGATGACACCATCACCCTACCTGCCTTCAACACCAAGCTCAGCTGCTGTTCTACTGACTTTGGCACCATCAGTGGGCAAAGTGCATTTGCTCTGTTCATCCTTATCATCAGCACTAAGGGTGAGTGAGATGCAGTGTTTACACAGGTGTCATACTGGGGGGACTTTGCCCATGCCCTGGCAAGTATAACAGAAGAGCTGACAGTCTTCCTATCAAGTACAGGTCTTGGTTCCTTCCTGCTGGAAAGTTATTCATGGCAATGTGGTAGTTTAATCAGCACTAAGGGTGATCAGATTTGTTATTACCACCCTAAGATCCTTTTTGTTAGGATCCTGTGGTCCCCAAAACCAGCAAGACTGAAGAAGAGGAAGGATTCAGGGGCAGATGGAGGACTTCTGCTGGCTGTGCATTCTCACTGAGAGGACTGTTGCCAAGGAATGGGCGGAAATGGAGGTGCATGGTTGGGCTCTGATAAGTATCAGTCCTGAAAAATTACTCTAATTAATAAACAAACAAGACCTTATATCCCCACAAGCATCGGTGCCACCTAATACATGAAAATGGTCTATATTTAATAAGAATTCACAAATAAGAATTCTTTTAACATGAACTGAAACTTCTGACCACCATCACATGCATAGTAAGGTTACATGTCGCTGCTTCCTCCCTGCTGCTGCAATACAGCCTTCATATTTCTGTGTTTGAATCATCGGGTTTCCAATGCTAACACCCAGTCTCCAGCAGCATTGCCACACAGCAGGGAATCAGAACACACGTCAGACAAAACCTGACAAAGCAACACTTGGATCTAGGTCAGGCACAGCAAACAGGAGTTACTTGTACACTCCACCTGGCTCCCATTCAAACACGGAGCCTGATGAATTCACACTAGCCCAGACATGCAGAGCGGTATCTCCCTTTTGCCTTTTCACAGATTTCTCTTCAGAGAGAACCTTCAGCTCCTTGTTTCTGTCCCCCTCGAAATGCCATCCACCTAGACAGCAACACTGCTAGCCACCCCCATGGCACCAGGCACACCAGTGTTGCTCCTACCATTAATACAAACTGCTGAATTCACTGCTGTGATATGGGATATGTTTGAGTCATCAAGACACATGTGTACGTCTCTTCTTACTGCAAACACAGCACTGCCAGCGTGCTGCTACTCACTCAGCCACTCAATACTGGTACAAGTACTGTCATAAAGCAGGCAACAGGCAGTGCTGAAACTCAAACTGCACATCCCAAACCCAGGCTGCCTAGTTTGGCCTCCTGCATAACTCTGACCAAGAAATCCTCCACAGGACCTAACACCTTATGATGAACTATTAGGAGTCACAGGGTATGTTGCATTCAATTGATGATACCAAAGTCGGCAGATTCACCTTTCATCCTGATGGTATTTTAGCTTTCATCTCCCATCCCACAATTTCTTGATCCCTTCCCATTTTCCTCTGGCTGCTATCACTTCCTGGTGGTGAAAGCAGACTTAATTTCTGTTCCAGAGCTGGCAGAGGTTTTCAACTCCATATTTTAGTCTGTTTTTTTCATAGGCTTCAGTTTGTAATACCTTAACTCCTCACTTGCTGATTGTTGGAGTTGACTTCTATCCTTTTCCTGTCTCCTGGATCAGCTCAAAACTCCTTAGGGCTGCTCACTTTGCAGTAATAAAGTTATGGACAAATGTTACAAAATTTTTATATTAATATAAGTATTATTATTCCATTTAAAATATGAGTTTACACATTTATAGGGAATATCTTTACTTACATTTTATGTTCAAAACAGAAAAGTACAAATATTACAGACACATAAAAGATGCTGAATTTATCTGTAAAGGGTTTTTCATCTTTGACAATTTCTCATTGAAAAAAAGATTAAATCAGACTGGGGATGAAGTAACCTCATCCACTAATTTAAGACTGATTTGGTGGCAGAAGATCACATAGTTTTTTATGGGATCACTTGGGACTAGGTGGCAACTAGTGTATTTTGTCACGCTGTACAAGGAACCAATTCAGCATGATGCTCTTTGTTCTTCAGCTTACATTCAAATGAATATGCCTCAACCTTGGAATGATTTCCAATGTTTCTATTGAAAGCACATGCAAGCTAAGCAGTGTCATCCATAGTATGATTTCTTTGAGATTTATCTTAAGTGGTCGGGTGGGATTCCTGAAAAGCTTTTAGGCTGTTCTGGGAGAAACATGCAGGTCTATGGCATGTCACCTCCAGCTTCTGTACCTGCCTGCCAGCTTTGAAGGCCAAGCCAAATTTCTCTCTGCTCTGCTCTTAAAAGAGTTAACTACTGTGGGGCGTCTTCACATCTCTAATTTTGTGTTGGCTCTCATGTGCTTGAATTTCCCCTCTGTAGCAGCCAGAGTAACTTCCCAGCCCCCCATATTATCAGTGCCCATCCAGACATTTGGAATAGGTCAGTGAATTTGTACCCTTATGGTTCCTGTGTGGTGTTATTTTTTATTTGTATGTATTAGCTTTTTTCTCTTTCTACCTCAATTGTGCATTTATATAAAAATTAAGAATCCTGGTGGGTATTTTTAGTGCAGGTTTCAAATATGTTGTTTTTTTGTTAAAGTTTTAGATAGGGAACTCTGAGTTCTTTGTTAGCCAGTGGGTTGTCTGTACCAGTGCCATATGTTAAAAGAGCTGGAAAAAAATTGGCATGTTATCCAGTTTCACCCAAATGAGGCTGTTGAGCCGGATCCAGAAAATCTGTATCCAAAGAGGGCAAACACAGTATTTACACAGAAACAAAGCCCATGATTTATTTCATTATTTACTAAGTGCTGTCATGGTGCTCAGTACTATATAAACATTCTCAGCCCTGAGTAATTAAGGCACAAGCAGGTTCAAGACTCAGACACCTTATATGAAATGCTCGTTGAATAAAAGAACAAAAACTTTACAGAAAAGTTAAAAGGACAAGTTATTCAGAAAGGAATAATGTTACTGAAACTTCAGAGTTCAAAAAAACCTATGTGCTCTAGCGAGAAAAAAATTACATTTGAAGACCTAAATCTCTACTGAATAACTCCAAATAACTCCCCCTTACTGACTATGGCTGCATTGTCTGCCCTGTTCAGTGTATGCCAGAAGGGTCTTTTTGTTGCATGATAAAGAACATTCACTCCTCCAACAAATATGGAGAACTAGCAGGAGACCAGATTTTAGGGATTACACAACATTATAAAGGCTTTGGTCTTCAGAGTGCTCAGCTCTGGGAATGCCAGGGAGCCACTACTCCGAGCTTGCGTCTTGAGTAGCTGGACAGTAAATGGAAAATGTGCTGGAAGAAAGAGATTGGAAGGACTGATAAAGGGCATCTCTTTAACTCTTACAGAAAGACTAAAAGAAACGGGCTATTTGGAGGCATGCTGGCAGAAGAGGTATTTCACTTAAAGATAACTTTAACACCTTGTAAAATCTTGAGAAAAGCTGGGAAAATTGTATTTTTACCTAAACGTATCAGGTTGAAATAACCCCAAAGGTATGCGATTCCTTAATGAAAAAAGCAGTGAGAAGAGAAAAAATGTCTGTGTCTTAGATCAGTGAAGATTATATCCTATGTGAGGTCACTTAAAAGACAGAGCACTTACAAGAATTACAAATTATTCCAGGCTCATGAAAACCATTCTGGTTCCAATTACAGCATTAAAGACAAACCCACAAAACTTTAAGTTCTGCTGACATGGCAAGAACTCATTATTCTGGACAAGGGATCACACAGAAATTGTAAATATTGGCTGTGCGAGATTTCAGTACTTGCTATTTTTGTCTTTAGGAATGTTTTTCATTTCAAAAAAGTCAGTAGCACTTGTGTTCATACAGAACTTGCTCATAAGACTAACCAAGATTTCTTAACATAAACTGCTTTTAAAAGCATATTGTCAACTCCCAAATAGCCAATTTTTCAGAAGAGTTTTAAAGATATTTTGGTACGTGAACCTCTGATAGGATGCCTGTTCTTTAGTCACAGTACTTTACTTCTTTTTTTCAGTGTTTGCCTTGTTGCAGCATCTAAGACTCCACACAAGCCCAGAGAACCAAAAAGCAGGGAGGAAACAGTGAAACTGAGAGCCTGCAAAGCACTGTCAAGGCTGAAAATAAGACTGGGGAGCTAAACAAAGAACCATAAAACTAAATATTCTTGTATTAACTATCAGTTCTAGGAATTGTTTGGGAAAGAGAGCAAAGTGTCAGGTAATGATAACTCTATAATTTAATGTTTAATTACAGACAATACTTCAATAAAAGAAGAACATCAGAATATAAATGATTTTCTGATATTAAGAAGACTTTTTAAAAGGAAAAATATTTTTTGAAGGACAAGCACTTAGCCAAAACAAGAGTGCAGCATGTTGTGGAACATGATGACTAGCCGTACATTCCTCTGGCTTGGAACTTCAAAACAAAAGTTTGTTATGATTACTGGCAGTGATCCAATGGCAAGATGAGTTGCTGGAGCTGGTGCACTGACTTCAGTGGGCACTGCAGCCCAAACTGGGAGAAGAGTCCCCCAGATTACAGCCAATAGTTTACAAGTCTGTAATGCATTTTATTGTATGACATCTGTTCCAGCAGCCCTATCCTGCCAGTGAGATTTGTGTAGATGGGCTCTCCCTCTATCAGGGACCCTAAATGGCAGCAACAAAAATCCTTCTAAGAGCACAACACTACAAGATTGTGACCTGAGATGGTGGAACAAGGTAGCAGTTGAATAGGATGGAAAGTTCTCTGAAGCTGACAGAATTGAAACTACACTGCTTCTGCCAGGTTTATCTCAGTACCAGGCATATAATTAGCACCACATCAGAAAAAAAAAAAAGCTATGACTTTTGGATTCTAGCTGTATTGTCATTTTCCCTGGAGTGTGACAACAATGTGTTTATACAGCTTTTGGCAATGACTTTTTGGAAAGTTATTTGTGAAGATGGAAAAACTCCTAACTCTGACTGTTTGATAGAACTAAGTCTAGCTGCCTGGAAATTTGTGGTTGACTAGACAGAAACTTGTACAACTAGACCTGTCAGAGTAAGGACCATTAACAACTACCATGTCGTGGTTAGTGAGAATTCACACCTTTCACCCAAGAATCAGTTCCGATAGAAAGCAGAGGTGGGGGGAGGGGTAGAACTGCTGACAGAGGGGTGGATACATCAGCTGTGTAATCCTTTCCCCTCTCCCAGCCCCTTTTTAGAAACTTCTTTGTCAGAATTCAGACACTGCTGCCCTGCTAGATCTGCATGAACCCGAATCCCACAAGGACCTTTCTTTGGCCTTTTTCAAACTTTTGCATTTGCTTGAGAAAAGCTGCAAAGAAATAAAACTCTAAAACACAGACAATGCAAGCCCATCCCCAGTCCAACCAGCTTTACTCCAGATAGAGATTTGGATCTGGTAATCTAGATCACCCATGCAAGAGGAATTTCATGCATAAATGAGCAGGCATCTGAGCCTATCATTATAGGCTCATACCACCCAACTTTAGCTGTCTAACGTCAGATGACAAGTAGGCAGAAGCACCCACTGGAGGTGGTTGTGTCTTCTGTTGACTCAGCAGGATGACTAACCTCCCCACTGGTGTCTATGGACAGGCTGAGCATGTTCCCCCTCCCACCATGCCAGACCCTCACTAAGAAGTTTTCCATATACAGCAGACAGCTCATGTGCTACACATAAATCACTTGTGGGGCCTACTGGTATCTCAAGACACAATTATAAAATAATTATTGTAAATTACTGAGTTTCTTAAAATGGCAGCCTCAGTTGAAGCTTGGGAGACAACTTCCTTCCATTTGTCTTCCCAGCTGGTCTCATTGTTGTCCAGCATTTGACACTGCTGAAAAAGTGCCAGAGTGTTTCAAAAAATAAGAAAATCTTCTGCTGTGTTTTATATGGTGTCTGTTCTTGAAGATCAGAACTTTCTATTCTGCAATGGCAAAGAATTAATATTGCTGATATTTACCACTCCATGGCTGTAAAAAAAGAAGGCAAATCAAACAAAAAAGAATTTAGTATGGAAAACATACTTTAATGACACACTGGGATTTTGTTTAGGTTTCTTTATTAGCATGAGTCACAGTATGTAAACTTCATATGCAGTAACTGAAATCACGTGTCTGCCTTATTTTAGCTTTGGGAACAGCAGCAATGCAAACATACCTCACTGCCTTTGAGGGAGGAAAAATAATTACCTGAAAGACAACAGTGTTATGGTACCTTAATAAGCAATGTGTCGCTTTTTCACCCTTAAGCTAGAAAATAAAGGGGTAGGTTCTCTAGATGAGCCCTCTACACATCAAGTCTTCCCAAAAATACCGCAATTGGGATAGTCAAAAGGATATCTTGTCCTTGTCAGTCTGGCCTGCCTTAAACAGAACTGATCCATCCACAAGTAAAACCAGCAGAGTTCTGTCAGTATTGGTAGTCCCACTGCTACTTTTATTACCAGAGCTGTACTGGTGAGAAATCCATTCAGAAGGACTGGGGTGAGTGGAGTCCAAAACCAGCTCCCTGTCCCTCTCATTAACTGTCAGTTAGGCTCTCCAAAGAAATGAAGCAGGGTGATTTTCACTGTACTCTTTCATCAGATGAGTTTCCTGCAGTGTACTTCTGCAGTCCTGCAAACAGACTTGCAGACAGGGGTGGAAAGGGAGACAGACAGAAGGCTCCCCTGGTTGAGATGGTGCAAGCCCATCCTTGCAGGTATAAAAAGCCAGCATGCAGTCATCTATATAAAGAATGTTCTTCAGATGGGTTATGTATAGCTCTCCAATGGTGCGGGTATCAAATGAAGGTCGAATATCAGAGACCTTTAGGCTATTACGAAATATGACTCATGGATTAGTTAACTGCCTGTCAGATTTTCCATTATGAAACTTTAACCACAGCCCATTTCTGCACAGCACCAGCACCTGTAGAAGTACAAACAAACAAGTGTTTATGTATGCATTTGTAAAGAAGTAGGTCAGGAGATGTGCTATAGTATCAAGACAAACTTCTTCCTTGATTAGAAATTATTAACTAAGGAATAAAAAGCTGGGATGGGGGAACATGGGAGTAAAAAAAAAATACTTTGAAGTACACCTTTTCCAAATATTCTGAAACATAAATCTTTAGAGTTCAACTGGACCAAATGAATCCAACCTAAATATCTCCTTGTAGTGTAACATTATTTTAGCTGTGATGGACATAATCCAAGTATTTGCTTTTCCAGCTCCACAGGCTGGCATAAACAGTAGTAAAAAGCAAATATTCCTGTTCTGAAAAATTATTATTTAAATACTAAACTAAAAAAGAAGGAAATACTCTTCTAATATTTTGAAAATCAGTAAGAAGATTCAGCCATTTGATGGAAGATTCTCATATGCCTCTCAGTGGTCATTAAATCTGGCTGTATTTGAGGTGGCTGTTAGTTCAACAGCCAGGTAGCTCTGAAAATCCACCATCGGAAGTGGAACTTTTGACCTGTGCATCACCAGTTTAATGAACTCCATAGGTCAGATTCAGCTCACCCTAATTTTAGATATATCCAGTGTCTGTGTCTGAGCCTGTTGCCCCATAGGCAATTTGAAGGTATGCCTTATCTAACCTGTTGTAAATATCTATCTCAGGATGAGATGATTCACTACTTCAGAATGTCTTTTTCTCCATTCTAAATCTTCTGTCTTCTTACTGCAGGTAATTCATGTGAAATTGCCACTGTGGTGTTTTGTCTGTATCATGAAAACACTACCAAGTCTGGCACAACTGAATCCTAGAAGGCTGGAACAGCCTAGAGGCTATTGATTAAAGAGGAAATCTGAACCACTTAGATAAATTTCATCACTACATTATCTTCTTGCCTCTAGAGATGTTCCAGATCACCACTTAGGTATGGAGTTCTCACTACACCTATCTACCAGTGTGGTATCTGATCTGTGAAGACAGAAGTGTACGTTTCCATGCCTGTTAGTCCAGCTCATTTCAAAAACACTGTATTCATTTACATGTTAAACTGTTGCTCCACGGGAAGTTCAGAAGCCATGAACTGTAAGGCACAATGAAAAACAATTTAGTTTCAAGAAGCAAAGTCTGAGGAGAGGCAAAACAACAGCATATGAACATAAAAGTAACTGCAAAGAGGAAGGAAATAAACTACTCTTCCTGTTTACTATGAATAGTACAATGAGACTATAGTTACTCCAAAGTGAGGTGGCGTGCAACAACGAGTCGCACAGCCACTTTTTGGAGCAGAAAGGCAGCATTGTGCTGTCTTTTAGACAAGAGAGAAGTCAATGGGAGCTGCTGTCTCACTGAAAGGCAGTAGCAGCTCCTGATTCCCTGCAGTCCTCAGGCTAGCTGCCTCTGAAAGGGGTGGGAGGGTTATAGAATCATAGACTAGTTTGGGTTGGAAGGGACCTCAAAGATCATCGAGTTCCAACCCCCCTGCTATAGGCAGGGACACATCCCACTAGATCAGGCTGCTCAGTGCCTTGTCCAGCCTGGTCTTGAACACCTCCAGAGAGGGGGCATCCACAACCTCTCTGGGCAACCTGTTCCAGTGTTTCACCACCCTCACTGTAAAGAATTTCTTTCTTATGTCAAGTCTAAATCTACCCCCCTCCAATTTACATCCATTGTTTCTAGTCCTCCCATCCAATATCATGTTAAAAATTCCTTCCCCTGCCTTTCTGTAGGACCCTCTCAGGTACTGATAAGTTACTATAATGTCCCCCCTGAGCCTTCTCTTCTCCAGGCTGAACAACCCCAACTCCTTCAGCCTGTCTTCATAGGGCAGTTGCTCCAGCCCTTTGACCATCTTCATGGTCCTCCTCTGGACCCGCTCCAATAGCTCAATGTCCTTCCTACAGCTCCATTCCACAGTGGGAGTCTGAAAGGAGCTGACAGCACTTGACTTGGTAAGCACCTTTTCAGTCTCGGCATGAAGTAGGGGTTACTGGTTTGCAGCAAAGGAGTAGTGGCTGTGGTAATATGCTGGCATCCTGGTACTCTGACTCTTAAGAGAAGCCAGTTGCTACTAGGGTCAAGAGCCCTCCCCCAGTCTGAATATGCAGTTGGTGGTCTAGAGATACAGACCAGTGTGTATCTGTCCAGAGTGGATGGGTATGTTTAGTTTCAAGGCAGTGTGATGGACGAGATGTCTCAAAACTCCTTTACCTTATTTGACTTGTTAAGTGGAAAAGCTGCAATGTCCAAACTGAAGCTGTAGCTAACCTTCTTACAATGGTGTTGGCCAGAGCTTGGTGGCATCCATGTGAGTTGCACTGCTGATCCAAGCCAGCAAAAACAACAAGGTCATCTTTGAAGAACACATTTAGCAAAAAGATTACTTTCTCCAGACATAGTGTTTTCCATGGTTCCTTTTCTGCTGCCATCACAAGAGATAAGCCTGAAAGACTATGTGGTGGAGTACTCCTATTCATTGCTCCTTGTTCCTCTATAGGAAATCCTAGTGTGACACTGTATCAGCAAACAGAAAACATCCTGGGGGATGAAACACCTCAAGAAGGAGAAAGTGATTTAAACTAAAAATAGGAACAAAACAGTTTTCACTCAGACATATTTGCAGTCTCACACTCACAAGTGCAGCTACCACATACCAGGTCAGCATGTTCAAGCCTTCCATCCAAAATCCACTCATCATGAAAACTGTACTCTGATAATAGATCTTCTGAAATGCCATGAAGAACAAGAGATGACAGCTATCAAGTCCTCTTCATGTCTCTTGGGTTATTCTTGGGATGGTGACCACACACACGATTTTGGTATCTTTGTGTGTGTTTTTGGAAGTGGCAATATCTCCAACCTGTGCCAACTCCAGCAATCATTAGTACTAAATTCTTTTTCTACACATGCCAGTGTCTTGTGTCCAATTCTTCAACAGTGAGCAGTGAGGAACTCCAGATCAACCCCAAACAGTGCGCACATCCCCAGCTTGGGAACAGCCAAGACTGGGTCAGGCTGTGGGGCTTTGACTGGTTACAGCTCAGAGGGAGGTGATGGGACAAGAGGGAAAGGCCTCAAGATGCAGGAGGCCGAGACTGGATATTTTGAAATATTTTTATACTCAAGGGGTTATAAAGCATTGGAACAGGCTGCCCAGGTAAGTGGTTGTGTCACCATCCCTGGAGGTATTTAAGAGACTGGTTTACATAGTGCCTTGAGCTTAAAGATTTTGTCATTGTTAGGTTGATGGCTGGACTAAATCTGAAAGGTTCCTTCCGACCTAAGTGATTCTATGGCCTGGCAGGACACAGCTGTGGGAAGCTGGAGACCATCCCTGCTGTAGCATCACTGGGGCAGGGCCTGATGGCCTGGGGGACAGATGTGGGGTCCTGGGCTGGGGGCAAGTGGAGGGAGCCCTGATGGGCTGCCAAGGGGTAGTCAGGGCTAGTGGTGCCCTCAGGACTCTCACAATCACATAGGCATTTTTGAGCTGTCATCATCCTAGTATTTGGTCATTGTCCCTTCAGAGGATCTTCAAGAAGACTTAAAGGTTACATTTGGTGTTTAGAAATGGTAATTGGAAAAGTTTTACAGAAAACAAAGAGAGAAGCATTAGTTTCTTCTTCAAAGTATAATATTAATATAGGAGCCGTCTTGACTGGGTTCCTATTTGGATTTAGGCAATTACTAGCTTGCTGGTTCAAAGCAGTTTGCAATGGGAATGTGCAGCACTGATGCCTGTTTCATTTCTTCTTGCTACTGTAAGTTTCTCTCCTTTTGTCTTCACCTTCTGTTGCATTTGACTTGTCTACAAGAGAAAGGCACACTCATGAAACTGCCACTTTCTTGTAAACCAATACGGTTAATTCCAGGCATTCATGCAGTGCTCAAAGAGGGGCAGCAGATGGATACGCATGACTTTTTCCTTTTGAGCAAGATCATACTATAATTTTTTTGGCAAAGGACTACATTTTTAGTACTTACAAAAATGCAGTAGAAGCCAATCCCTTGCACAGAGGCTACAGAGAGTTCCTACTCCTTCTTTATATGGGCTGCAGACCATACTGCCTTGGGCAGGAAAATGGCAGTGGCTGTAGTGCAGAACTGGCTGCTTCACAGGCCTGGCAGGACACTAACAGAGGTTTAACTTAACAGAGGCCACTGCTTTGGTGGGACTAGCTGACTGGTGGAATGTTACCCCTGCACAGCAGATTATAGCTCCTGTTGAGGTCAAAGCCATGCTCCTAACTTCTCGTCCCATTTGGAGGGCACAACCTGTGTAAGAAGCTGCTGGACTCTCTCTGTTATGGAAAATGTATTGCATTGCAAGTTCTTCCTGTTCCTAATTGATCTGATCTAACCTGAAATAAGCTATCTGTATGCCTGCAAAGAGGCAGTACCAGGGTATCCACATGGCTTTTTGCCCGGGTTTAACATTTCTTTAAAGTAAACTACATATTCATTGTAATGCAACTTTCCTGTGCAGGCAAGCCCTTAATCTAATTGGAACACAGAAAACAGGATTTAGGAAGAGAGAGCAGCATGTAGACTTGAAGAATGAGAGAGGGAGGCATTATTATTTGGCGTTCAGTGGCATGATGAAGAGATCTGAGTGCAGAGAGATAAAAATTGTAATTTTTTTTAATTCAAGACAGTAAAGAATCTAGGGGCACTCTGTTTGCAGAACTGTTACCTCCTTTGCATTTGTTCTTCCACTTGGGACAACAACCCTTGCCATTTTAGTCAAAAAACACTCTTATCTCCTACAACTGAGTCACAGAAAAAGCCCAGCATGGTTCTGACGCTGCAGAAGCTGGAGTGTTGAGTTAGTCTTGCTTCTCAGTAACAATATTTAATGCTTCAAGATCTCACACTAATATGTGAGCAACTAGCTTTGGACAGCACTCAGGTCACTGGCTCTTGGGCCCTGACCCCGGCCCAAGAAGCATCTCCTGTTGGCTTATGCTGCAAGAAGCTCCTCTCAGCACAGCACTCTGGGGAAGAGAAAAAAGCTGTGTGAGATTCATGGGCTCAATTCTCCCCATGTCTGAGCCTACTCTAATGGAAGAAATAAGGACAAAACTATGCTTGTACTTCTTCAGTTCCCACAAAAAGCTGTTTCTCCTTGGGTCTTGTAACTGAACTATTGCAGAAACCAAAAAAACCCCAAAATAAAAACAAAACTTGTGCGCTGCTTCTGATAAGGACTAACATATGTCTGAAATGGCCAAATCCTCTCTGTGCTTCCCTATTGTAGAGTCATAGCTTGCAAAACTTTTCTGATACTGTGTCTCTCTTCTGTAAAGTCTCTGTTTTCTGTAAACAGTCTGTTGTGGTTTTACAGGGCAAGATGTGAATGTCTCTGAAGTTTTCTAACACACTCCAGGCATCTTCTTAGAGATCCATCATAAAACTGCTCTTCATTAAGTCCTTTCCAATCAATTATGTGCATTCTATCGGCCTCCACCAGTCTGGTAGCATGGAGATACAAAGGAAGGGGAGCCAGCAAGGCTTGGGTGGCAGTACACTAGCCAAAGAGCTCTTAATCAGACTGCCTTTCAGTTCTTCATGAAAGTTAAAGGCATAATGTCCTGTCCAAGACTCAGGGTAGAGCTGTACTCAGCACAGGCAATGACAGAACTGGAGGGGAAAACTTCGTAGATATTCTGTCAAAAGCTGTCCCAGCACAGTTTAATAATAATATTTGTATTATTAACAACTTCTTTTATTCCTTGGTGTACTTAAACAGAGACAGAAGGATCTAAACCAGAAAAACAACTGTGCGTATTTTGGCTAAAATACCTAGTGTTATTCTACAGGCAAGAGAAAACTGTCCACATTTTCCTAAGATTCCCCACTGACCACCATGGTTTCCTCTCTGCATCCTATGGTTTATGTAATAAGCACCCCAGTGCATTCCTTCCATGAGAAAAAGGGAGTGCTCTCCTGCCTGCCCCTGACTACCCAGAAAAAGAGACTGTGGCTCTGTAGCAGCTACAGGCCCCTGGCTTCCCTGCCTGGAACTAGTTACCCTTGTTCTTGTTGGACTCACCAAAGGTGTTTTTGTGGCCACAACAACCCCAATCAGTCTGAAAGACTGATCTGCGTTAAAAATAACAGCCTCTCTCCCCTGGTTTATTTAGGATGCTGAAATGAGCTGGGGGGTGCAATGCCAGTGAAAGAAATGCTTGGATTAAGTGCAATGGCTTTACCCTGCACACTGAGTTACAGCATGTATGGTGGGAAAAAAATTCACTAAATTGAATAAAATAATTGATTACAAACCAATATCCCACAGGCATTGCTCTTAGGCATTTTTTTTTTCTTCCCTACTCTTATTAACAGAGCTATTTTAAAACTCAGATCAGTTCCTTCATTCACTGCACTGTCTGGCATCACTAATAGCTACGCTGGAACAGCTGAGGGGACACCCTGAAGAGAGGAACAAATGGCAAGTGCTGGGAACTGCCTACACCAGCGCTGCTGCTGAGATAATGTCTGAAGAACAACAACCTCCCAAACTGTAGCAACTCAGGAATGCCATCCAATGCAACAGGCCTGGTTTTGTATTGAAGCTAGAGGACAGGTGTCAGCTTTAGAAATACTTCTTCACTTTATTCTGAAACATACATTGCTTCTTTATACATTATTTTTAAATGTATTCTTTGGTCTGAAGGATTTTGTAGGCACTGATAGAAATTCTTTACGGTGAGGGTAGTGAAACACTGGAAGAGGTTGCCCAAAGAGATTGTGGAAGTCCCCTCAATCCCTGGAGGTGCTTAAGGCCAGATTGGATGAGGCATTGAGCAGCCTGGTCTAGTGGAAGGTGTCCCTGCCCATGGCAGGGGGGGTTGGAACTCGATGATCTTTAAGGTCCCTTCCAACCCAAACTATTCTATGATTCTATGTAGAGAAATACAGCGTAGGCTTCACTAACAGTATATTAATGTATGCATGTAGTTCTTCTAATTACTCCTAAAAATGTCCCCAGAAATTTGTGAACTGATCAGATACAGCATTTAAAAGTTACACTTTTAAAGACAGATCTCTGATCTTACCAAGTGATATACATCATTGACTAAAGATTGTGTCTCTGTCCCTTTCCTTATTTATAGCTGGACATTAACTTTTTATTTTTTCCTGCCCTGCCAGCTTGCAATATGGAAGACTCACAAAAATGTGGTATGTGGAACTAGTCTCATAGCTAGTTATGTAGAAGAAACAAGTTTTCAGTACTGCAACCTAAGAATTACATTCGTGGCAAACATTACTTTTTATCACACTCTGGGCCTCAGAGAGTAAGTCTGAGTTGCCTTGCCACTGGTGAAATCCATCTTTCCTTAGAAGTAAGTTCACATTTCTGGAAGATGGGAAATCCGTTTGTTAAGCTACCTAGAACCATATAATCTTTGGTAGTCTCAAAACTGATAAGGAAACTGGTGTATGCAAGGACAGTGACTATCACCTTTGCGTAAAAATATTCCAATACAATTTCATAAACAGCATTCGTAAACAGACTTTATAAACCACACTGCTTGGTGTCAGTTGGGGATACTGCTTTCCTTATGTGCAGCAATGATCTCAAGATTCAGAAAGCTGTATTTTTAGCTATTTTAAGACAGCACATAGGCTTTCAGAATGCCTACTAGGTGAGGGTCTGCAGGTAAAGGAACAACAAATTTGGGAAGCCTGCTAGGATTTAAGAACTGAGTGTCCAAGCAGACAGCAATGCTGGGTTTTGAGCATTTCTGTTTGGCACAGTGGATCCCTTTGTAGCACTGCAGGCACAGACAAAGTTAAAGTGCCTGCATCCATGTTGAAGGCAGCTGAAGTGTGGTGGCCCACAGATGGTGACAGGGACAGCCTGTGAAAGGACAAGGTGATAATATCTCTCAAGAGTTTCAACAAAACTAAGTTTAGCTGGCAGTGACCAGAATCTGTGAAAACTCTAGTGTTAGCTCACTGCTTGACTCACTCATTAGCTGCTGAACTTCCCCCTGCAAATTGTCTCTGAGTCAGTTGGAGGAGAATAAAAAGTGAAACTGAGAGTACACGGTCCTGCCTAATGTAAATCTTAAGTTAATAACAGAGAGAGGGGAAAAGTGACTTCCCTAAGCAATTCCCTGGAGCAGAAGACTCCAACCTTGCATTCACTCTGCCCTGCATTAGAAGCACACTGCCAGCATCACACATCATGACACACAGGGCCCCCTCTGCCAACCTGTCATGGAGGCAGGTGGGCCTACGTGCCTTGATGACTGCAAGAGCAGAAATTTAATCACTGTGATTCTTCTGAAGTCTGTGCAGCGAAGAAGGACTAGTTGATTTCCCTGTGTATATGTATTGTAGCAAACTATGCTCTTGTTTACAAAAGCGTTGCAGACACCACAGGGGTGCAAACATTGCAGAATTGTTTAGAACTTTCTGCAGTCCTAAGAAAAAAGAGAATGAAAAGATTTATCCGGAATTTGATTTCAACAGAAAAAGCAGGCCCAGGTCCAACAAGTAAAATATAGAATCCTTCCTTTAAAAAAAAAGCCCCCAAACAACAACAAAATAGAAAACAAAAGACAATCTCTCAGCCTCAGTAAGCTCACCTGCAAGAATTTAAATGATATAAGCAGGTGTACCTGGGTAACAAATACAAATATAAGCCCTTAACTGGGGAAGCTGTAGCTGGCTAAAGCAGCCATGGAAGACCAAACCAGAAAAATGGTAAATATTTTAAGGATAGATCCTGCCAAGTTCATCCTGTTCAGAACTTATTTATTTGTGAGATGGAGGATGTGTTGATCAGTTCAGGATTTGCTTATGGGTGTTGTAGGGTCTAATTTCAGGAATGGAAGGAGTTTGGCTCTAGAGTTCCAGCTTTGGGGGCAGCTATGTGAGAGCACTGTGTTCAGCAAAGACTAAGTAAAGCTAGGTGGTTTCTACATGTTGAGGGCAGCTGAGGTGGTGGTGGCCCACAGCTGATGCTAGGCCCTGAGAAAGAGGGGATACAGCCTCTCACAAGCCATACAGAAACAAAGACCAGGATGCACAAGGGGAACCGGTAACAAGAAGGAGCCCTGCAAAGACAGTCTGTGGGGCAAAGTCGGGGGCTGGTGCTTTTGTGAGTGAGGAAGCCCTCTCCCACTGACTACAGTCCGAGCTCCTTCTCTAGATGATGCTCAAGGTGGACGGGCGCCCACGGCGCGCCACTACGCGCTCCCTCTTCCTTCCCTTGCCGGGCTAGAACCCAGTACCGCGGGTTTGCTGCGCCTCCATTAGGACCTGCGCCACAGCGCCAAGGGAAGCGCACAAAATGGCGGCGAGCGGCGGCCGACGTGACTTCTCAATCCAACTCTTTCTGGAGAAGTCTCGGTGCCGCGCGCGCCGTGGCGCTCTCGCGAGCACGCCGAACAAAAGGCGCGCGGGGTAAGGAAAAGGTCGTGATCTCGCGAGATTTCCTGGCCTTTCCTCCCTTTCCCTAGCGGGCCGCTGCCGCGCGGTGGGGCTGGCATCTCTCCCATCCTCTCTCCCAGGTCTCGCGACACCTCCTCCTCCGGAGCAGCCCTTCACTGCGAGCAGAGCAGGCCGACGAAGATCTCGCGATAATTCCTCCCCTCTCTCCCAAAGCTTTTTCTCCCCAGCGCAGGGCATTTTGGTTTCTCTCGCGATAGCCCTGGGCAGGACGCGGGGGGAGAAAGGGAGCGTGCGGGCAGGGGCGGTATCCTGCGCGCTGAAGTCAGGCTGAGAGCGGGGAGGGGAGGCGGGGCTTATATAAAGCCTGGGGCCGAGGCGGGGGGGCGCTCAGTCAGGAAAGCGATTCGTCTTGGACGTGCGGTCAACAGCAGCAGCGCTAGTTACCCAAACTCCAGCGAATCTGAATTTCTTGAGTCGGAACGGGACATCCCGAAACGATCTCTCGTTATGAGTCATGTGGCGGTGGAAAATGCCCTCGGTCTAGACCAGCAGGTGAGGGACGGGCTCCGGAATGCGGACGGACGGACGGGCCTGGAAGGGGGGGGAGCGACGGCAGGCCGCACCGTTAACTGGAGCGCGGCGGCGTGCGGAGAGGCGCGGAGGCTTGTGTTTGCGGAGGACATGGATGGTGGGCAGCGGATGTGAGGGTTTTCTGGCGTGGGACCCGTTTCGCTTCTCGGTCCGCGATGGTTGCGGCTTAATTTCCCCCTTTCCCTCCCTCCCCGCTGCCGCCGTTAACGCGGCCCGTTTGTGGCGTATTTGGTTGTTGCGCAGTTTCCGCCGGGCGACGGTTCTGGTTCGGGGAGGGGGTTGGAAG
>VZTY01016444.1:20080-156888 GCA_013400935.1 Turnix velox | reverse complement strand
CGAGGAACGCCTCAGCCGGCCTGTGTCCAGGCGGCTCCTGAGTCCTCGAACTTGGTGTTTATTTTTTTTACTTCTTTTTTTTTTTTTTTTCTTTTTTTTAAAATCTCTCCTACTCCTTCGCTGGGCGGAGCCAGGCGCCAGCCCAATGTGGATGGGATAGATGGTTATCTAATTCGGAGGGGGGAGGAAATAAAGCCCCTATGTTGTACAGAGATTTGGGACGGGTTGTTGGCGGGGCAGCGCTGGCCCTCGCCTCCTCCTACGTTTAGGGCAGCCGTTGTTCCAGAGTCTTTCGCGAAGTAGGTCAGGGAGCCGGTCCTCCCCCCTTCCTGTTTCTCCCTCTCCCAACACGTCCCCCTTCTCCCCCCCTCCTTGAGCCTTCCCCTCCAGCCCCCCCGCGGTAGCACGTGACGGGCGCCTGCTGCTGGATTAGCTGCGGCTGCTCCCTGCTGCGCCGAAAATCCCAGCCCGCAGTGCCGGCTGCGTCGCCGCACTGAGATGGCGGCCGCGCCGGGCTTCCTCGCTGCGCCATCTCCCGAGAATGAGATTTTGGCAGGGCTTTCTCCCCACCCTGTTCCACGGAGGGTTGTCCGGTGCGAGAAGGTTTAGACGTTGCTTCTGTTGGTTGCTCCCAGAGAGGCCACTTTTTATCCAGTGGAGAGTCTTTTTGGGTTTTGTTTACACTCGAGTGAGAATCGTTCTTTAGTCTCCTGTAGATGTTTGCAGCAAGTAAAGAAACAAGGTTTTAAGTAGAGGCTTTAAAGGTGATGATAATGTGGCTGGGCGTGGGTGTATTTCTTCAAGAATCTGAATATCCTAATTGGCAGCGAATGCACTTGAGCATCTGAAATAACAGCACATTACAGCGAAAGATACTTTTATGCAATTGGTCTTGCACAAAATTTAATTTAACCATTTTTTGTGATTTCCAAAGAAGCTTCTGATCTCTCCAGGACAACTGTAATCTGCAGTTTTAAGTGTTGAGTTACTGCCTGCCTTCTGATGAAATTAGTCTATAGTGGATTTGACCTAAAATATTTGTGTTACATGTTAGTAGTGTCTGAACTGAAATAACCTGGTAGGCTTTTCTGTATAGGCTAAAGGCTGCAAATAAAGTTTTAGAAAAACAAGCAAAAAAAGCCTGGCAAAAAAATCGTTCTAAGAGGTCGCCTGATGTTTTGTTTGTTGGTTAGCTACCTTGTGAAACATGCAGCATAAAGAAATAGCTTGCTCTGTGGGTGAAGTACCCCACTGAATTGGTATTCTTTAACCTATAGTCTATAGACCTAAAAAAAATAAAACGTGGGCTTCGCTGACTCTGTGGTGTGTGTTTATTGGTGGATATTGGGACACTTGGGGACATTACAGCCTTGAGTGTCAACTGTGGTTTTGGTGGTTCTCCTTTGCAAGGAGATATGACTTGCACTAGAAGCAATTTCTTTGGGAGGCTCTTTGTCTTCGTGTAAATTCATGATAAAACGTGTTAATACTTGTTTTATTTTTTTCCAGTTTTCTGGTCTAGACTTGAATTCCTCAGACTCTCAGAGTGAAGGAAGCTCTTCAAGCAGTAAGTACATGCAACTTCTCAAGGGTACAAACAGTTTTATTAGAAATAATTGGTTTTGGTAGCTGTGGAAAGTGACTTCTGAAGCAAAGATTCATGGAGGCTGATGAGGAAATGTTATGCTTGCTTTGAAAATGCTGTATGGTTCAGGTAAAAACACTTTAACAATGATGTGACATGCAAATTTTCTGAGTACTTACATGCTTGAGGGAACTTAGTGTTGTAGTTTTTTTCTAGATTTTTTAGTTGCCTCCAGTCAAATGCCTGAGGCTGCTGATTATAGTATTAGTGTGATGATTTGTCTCTCTGAAACTCTTGGCTAGACTTGTAAAGTTTGAAGGTAAAAGTTATAATTATTAACTGTACTAAATGTGATTCATTGAGTAGAAACTGTATTCTCTGGCTTGCAGTCATTAAGGACTTTAAGAGGGAAATCTTCCAGGAATTTTGTGCCTGGTACATTCTGATTCATGTTACTTAGCAGAGAGGCACTTTTGGATTGTAAATGAAGAGTGCTATTCAGAGGCAATTAACATGTTGCTTCTAGTTTGATCTAAGCTGAACTAATGGGGATGGTTGAATATAAGTGGAACGGAAAATAGTGGTTGTACTAATACTGTGCTGGTACTTAAATGACACAGTGAACAGCTACTCAAATGTCTGTCACTAGGTTAAGCCATAATGAGTTGTAGGAAGACAGTCCCTTTGCAGACGCTATAATGTCTGTCTATGGAGGGCATATGACTCTATTAAAGAAAAAGGCAAGGTCATCTACATTTTAAAAAGTGCCTACCTAAATGAATGTGCAAGAACTTGATCTTCACTTCACTGGTCCTCTTGAGTGAATATCAAGTAATGTATTAAGAGACTTGTTCAGAGATGCTTGTAAGAGCCCTTAATAGTTTGTGAAACAGACAGTTTTGGTCTGAGGTGGTGTTGGAAAAGTTAGTATCTCAAAAAAAGCTAGTGCTGCAGACCTTTTACATGACCTTTCTTTTGTCTTTTAGAAGGCAGATACATTCCTCCTCACTTGCGGAACAGAGAAGCTTCAAAACAGGGTATGTATCAGAAATAAAGTGTGAGCTCCTGTAGCTGGTTCTTGCCCTATTTCAGAGTCTCTAAGAACAAACTGCTAAAAGCTTTGACAGGACTGTTTAAGGTGATTATGCAGATTGCTTGACAAAACTCTACACTGAATTAATTGCTCTTCTGCTTTGAGTGTGCTGTTCCTGGTTCCTTACCAGGTTATGTTCCAAGCTCAAGTTCCATGTCTTCACCTCATTAAGCAATTAGCTGTGACTGAAACAAGATGGAGTCTCACATTGTAACCGACTATAATCTTGAGTATCAGTTTTCATGAATTTTGATAGTACTGTGTTAGTCTGCTAGTGACTGACATTGAACTTGTAGTAGCCAATTATGTAATATTAACAAATAGCACAGTTTTTCTGTGAAAATTAATATTCTGCACAGCTTGCTTTTAACTAAGCAGCAGAAAGGTTCTGATGCCCAATTCAGCTTCCCATAGTTTGTAATCTAAGTCCATGAGATTACTTGCAGAAGGAAATGTTGAATGTTGGTGCACAGAACATGAAAAACATGGCTGACACTGACTCATATGTTTACACGAGGGGAGTTGTACTAAGAAGTGGCTTTCTTGAGCTTTCTAAACAAAACATGAAGTTTTCCATCAGAGTAAATTGTGACTTCTGTAAGATACAATGCTCGCAGATAACTGCAGCATACATTATAAGTTCCAATGACATTTGTTGATAGAAGAGAGACATTTAACACTACTGAAAAACAGGAATGGAAGTACTAAAATGTTTTCTGCCTTGCTACAACTTAAAAAAGCTTTATATATTGCCTCTTTCTAGAATAGTGGACTTGTCAGTAATGCAGGAGGATTCCTGCATTGGAATGGATGGGAGGAGAACATTGAAGGATATGTTTAAGTATATGTGTTTCAGTACTTGCAGAGCTGCGTAATTTTAAATTTGACTAGGGGAAAAAAGCTTCACTCCAGTTTTTGTACCACTTGAAACAGATTTGTCTTAAATGTTTGTTTTCCTATTGCGTATATCCAAGCCATTGTGTTTTTCTGAAAGCAGAATAACCTCAAACACCAAATAATGAACAGGCTTTTTGCCTTTATGGCTATTTGCACCAAATGGTAGTTTAATCTTCAGGCTTACTGGATTTGGAGGGATATCTCAATGTTAAGCTTGAGTTTGTATTGTTACCTGTGATGTATAGGGCTGTTGCTGTTGTTGGCTCTGTGCAAGACCATAGTGCAAACATGGCAATGTACATGTAATCATATGTGGCTCTTTGGGAGACTTCAGGCTTCACTTTGCAAAGAATCAAGTTGTAAAATTCATTCATTATGTAAGAGTTAGCTCAAGGCAATGCAATTAATGTAGAAAAATACCTATGTTCATGAAGAGGTGAACATCAGTGCCTCTGTGATTTCAGTAAGTATTGACAGAGGAGGCATGTGGAAAAATCTAGTGTATTTTTAAACTTCTGCAATGCCTTCAGTTTGCTCTTCCAGTACACCTGCAGATCTCTCCCTATTATAGTAGTGACCTATTAACTTTGTAGGAACAGGATGAAACAACTGCAGGAAATTATTTGTAAAAAAGCCATCCTTAGAATACTTAATAGTCCTGTTTTTCACCTGTTAAAGCTTCAGTGAATGGAGCTTGGTACTCAGGGCTGCTGAGCCTGAAGTGTCTTGCTTCCATGAACTTGACTTGGTAACTGTAAATTGCATGTTTTCTTGTTGGAACTTCCTGGAATTTGCCCTTGAATGTTTAAAGTCTATTTGGATCTATAGTAGATCAAGGAGTAGATCTTGGAAATTATTTTAATGGTCTTTAAAACCTAAAGGATTTCATGATTCTTACTAGTTTTCCCAGATGTGTGTGGTAGCTTTTCAGGTAAGCTGGCAAAGATCAATGATAGAGCTGTACCAAATGCAAATTAAAATGCTAATTGAGGAGAACTCCACACTCTTCATAGGTGCAAGAAGTGGTAAACTGTTTTGGATTTAACTTGCTGAACTGCCAACTTATCCCTTTGGGAAAAAGTGCTAGATAGAATTTATTCAGGTTTTTACTTACAAAACCGAATCTTGATGTTAGAGGATTTTCATGTTGTTCGCTTTTGATTTTGACACATGTTCTAAGTTAATAAGATAATATCTGCTAGTGATTACTTAGAATTGGTTTGTATGGATAGAACCTCTTTGTTCTGTTCTGATTCACAAGTAAAATCAAGCTAGAAATACCAAACTGAAAGTGGAAGTAATAGTGCTAAGTGTCAAGTGGCATACATAAATATGTATGTATTTGTTAAAAACTTGATCTAGAGGTTGTGGTGATACTTACAAACATGGCAAGGTGTTAGTCACAGAAGATAGTGTTGTAAGAAGCGAAGTGGTAAATAAGCTTACTTAGTGCTATTTGGAGTATGAAGTTTGACTGCTTTTTGGAACTTTTCAGATTATATTCGGTATAGAACCAGACCATTTTTTTCACTGAGTAAATGTATCTATGCATTCTTGAAGATTGCTCTATCAACTGCTGTTTTGATTTGTTGTCAGGATGGCATAAACCATTATTTTTGGTGTGGTTTGAAAGTTGCTCATACCGAAATCTGGGTTTAGATGCCTTCTAAACAAGCTAAAAGTAAATACTCAAACGTTATGGTATTCATGAGCTTTTGTCAGCAGTCCCTCCGTGGGAAGTTAACTTATCCTTCAGAACTAAATCTACTTAAAAGGTGAGGATAGTCCTGAGTGCTAATGAACTACTTGATGCATGGATTATTTTTGTAGTGTGCTTCAGGTAGCCAGACCAAATGATTATAATGTGCTAGTTTTTAGAATTGCTTTATGACTAGCATGTGTCTGGATTTTGCGGAGGAGAATTCCTTACCTCAAAATGTAGGAGGGGGAATGGCATGCTCTGGAGAGCAACTAAAAGATGGAGTAATTTGCAAAGCTTTTTCAGAGAGATAGTTTAGGACAACCTTCTCCTTTTTGGGTAATTTTGCTTCATGGTTACTATTGTTGGCTGGAGCATAGGTCTTAACTAGTTTTGTGTTGTGGAATGGGCAATAGCTTGCTCACTTGGACTGAAATTATTTAATTTACCTTATTTGCTAGGATTCCATAGCTGAGTCTCTAATTGTCTAATGTTTTCAGACCTGTAAAGCCTGGAACTCTGAATCAGAATTTGCAAGTTCTTAGTCTATACCAAAGCAGTGTAGTACCAAAACACTGTTTTAATGTCCTTCATTTCTGCCTACCTCTCAGCCCCTGGCAGCTGAATAAAAACAAGTCTTGTGTGTGGGGTTTTTTTGTGTGTTTGTTTGATTTTATTTTTTTTTTAATGTTGTGGTCTTGGCAAGCTGATATTTTTCTTGGTCCTTTTCCTTGAATTAACATTGCTAAGTGTGTGTCTACTGAAGGGACATGTAAAAATGCTGTGTAGAATTCCATATTCCTTATTTCTGTGTGGTCATGGATTAAATTGCACTTTGTACATGCTGTATGACAATGCATTCTAACTTCCATATGGATTTCTAACGTAAGGGCTAATGCTATTTATTGTGCTCTACCAGAAGCCTGGTTTACCTTGGAGAAATTAAATGCATCCAGCCATTTGTGTTGAAATTGGAGAGGGAATGTGGGCTTGACAAGACTTTTAAGTTCTTGTGATACCCAAAGACACATTATCACTAAGGCAACTGCAATGTTTCGCAGAATGACATGCTTGTTACATAAGTGAAGGGGTTTCAGCAAGTTCTGATAGACAGGGAGAGGTGTTTACTCCCTACTTAAATAAGTCTTAACTTTGTGCAGCTTCCACTTTTGAGGGACTACTTACCTTTCAATTTTCTGGACCTTCCAGTGAAGACTTAATGGACAAGACTTAGCTTTATTTAGTTGCAGAAGCTTAGGCTGTGTAATGTATGGCTAAAATACCTTTCTCTACTAGGTTTTGATAGCGGTGGCTGGAGCTCTAGAGACAAGGATGCATACAGCAGCTTTGGTGCACGGTCTGACCGTGGAGCAAAATCAAGCTTCTTTGACCGTGGAAATGGATCAAGAGGAGGAAGGCAAGTACTTATTTGTCTGGGTGGTGCATACAAAGTCTGTCTCTGTTCTCATAATGCATCTGTAATCTTGATGTTAAAATTAGAGTTCCAGGTGTGAACAGCAGGGTAAGGTAGAAGGATCCTGGGAGGGGTGAGAAGAATGAGAGAACATTGCTTTCAAAGCTAGACGAGCTTAAGGATGGGGAACTTGCATGTGTTGAAAACTATGCTGTCTAGTCCACCTGCCACTCAACTGTAGCTGTAGTGATTTGCTGACATGAGTTCACCAAAAACGTACTAGATGGGTGGCTACTTCCAGAAAAATAATGAACTGTTGGGACTGCGTAAACATAACTTTTTTTAATGTCAGTATTTTTTTTCCTTGTTTAAGAAGTATAGTTAATAAAACTGGGTGAGACTCTTGCAGGTTCTCTACCTTACTTGATCAGTCTTACATGCATCATGCGTTGTATGCACAAGTGTGGTGAGAGTGACCTTTATCGACTAGTAAAGCTGACGCTAGTCCTGTATCCAGACTTTTCTCAAACATGATTTACCAGACCAAAAACTAAACAGTTGAGGTAAGGACTTTTTCCACCTTCTTTCAAAGTCAGTAGTAACAGGTGAGCTTCTCCCTCTTTTTAAAAAGTTATGTGACATGCAGTTGAGGTATTTGGTTTGGTCACATGTGGTGGGGGAATGAAAGGAACAAATCAGAGCACTGAGAATTTTGTCTGGACACGGGAAACCTATGTGAAATGTTGCACAGAGTTTGGGGGGGGTGCCAGTGAGAGTCTCTAACGGGGGTTTAAGCAAACCTTCCTGCAAAAATGGGCAAAACTGAGCAACTTCAGTTGCAGGTGTACTGGTAGTTGACTGATTCATCTATATTTGTGACATGCAACCAATTGAAAATTTTGATATGAGGTTTGGTATGTCATGCTAATTGAGCTGTAAAATCATGACGGGCTCTTCTGTCTGAGACAGAAAGGCATGGCCTAGTCTGATGATGGCTGGAACCAAAACTCTTTAGTTGGTAGGTCAGGAAGCAAGTGTGGATAATCTCATGGCTTTGCATTCTTTTTTTGTATGTAATACACAGAGCATTCACTACTAGATTATGATAAGCTTTAGTTTCGCACATTAAAAAACGCTGTTGCCTGAGTATGGTGCCCTGATATTCTCCGTTTATTTAGATATGAAGAGCGTGGAAGAGGTGGTGACTATGATAGGAGCGGCTTTGGTAGATTTGACCGTGGTGGGAATAGCCGCTGGTGTGACAAATCAGATGAAGATGACTGGTCAAAGCCTCTTCCCCCAAGTGAACGCCTGGAACAGTAAGTAATTGACAGTGTAAATTCACACGATTGGGTCAGTTGATATACCTGGCAAGTAAAATGCTTTCCCTTCTGTTTTTAGGGAGCTCTTTTCAGGAAGCAATACTGGCATTAACTTTGAGAAATATGATGACATTCCTGTCGAAGCAACAGGCAGCAACTGCCCCCCACATATTGAAAGTGTAAGTTTTGCTGGTTTATCTGACAGTGATGATTAGGATCTGTAACTTGATGTCATGCTTAGGGAGCAATGGAAGCCTTATTTCTTGTTTTGCAGACGAGAGTGAAATAAGACATAGAAATTGCGTAATGTGTTAGTATTTGGAGTTCACTTTATATACATGTAAAGAAGTCTTGGAGGTCTGGGTTTGGAGCAACTGCTTAAGCACAGGCATTGAGTCATACTAAGCAGAGTACTCTAGTGTAGTCTGCACTTCAGGCTTGGCTGTCTAAAACTCATGTGCCTGGCCTAAGTAAGTACCAGTCTTTCTGAGTATCTGTAGACTTTATAACCAAGTTCATTCTCTAGGAACAGATGAAAAGCAATTGTATGGTACAAATGATTTCTTAAAACTGTGTTTTGTTCCATGGTAGCAGAAGAGAAGCATCCCCATCTTTCTTGTTCTAATTGTCTTACAGTTCAGTGATGTTGATATGGGAGAAATTATTATGGGAAACATTGAACTCACACGCTACACTCGTCCTACCCCAGTCCAGAAACATGCAATACCTATAATTAAAGAAAAGAGAGACTTAATGGCCTGTGCTCAGACAGGTAAGGAGCAGTAAAGTTACTAACTTAGGAGTAGGGTCTTGTATTTTTCAAGCTGTAGGTAAGAGGACTTGTGATGCTGGAGTCTGTTTGGCTTTAGAGTCTTAAATACTGCTTTAGATGTGGGTGACTGGATCCTACTGTTTTGAGAGAAATGCTCATGGCTTAAATCACACTCTTAACAATTTGTGATGCTGAGAACCCCTGCTGCCTAAGGAGTACTCTCCAATGGCCATATTCGTGTAGATGTTAAAGAGGAATATGCAGATGATACTGTACTTTCAACTAATGCTCTATCTTTGAAAATAAATAACAATGCAGTATTGTGTCTTAATAGGTTCTGGGAAAACAGCTGCATTTCTTCTACCAATATTGAGCCAGATCTATGCAGATGGCCCTGGTGATGCCTTGAGGGCTATGAAGGCAAGTATTTAAGTATTCAGTCTTGGAAAATGTGATCATTGTGTCTCTTGTCCCCATATGCTAATGTCTGATGATGAACACAGTAGCTGGTCTTAAATGTCATTATTTTGTTATGCTAGGTGAGGTTTTCAACCTCTAGAAGACTTCAGCTGAAAAACACAAACATGTGGGTTTTTTCCTACCTAAAGGATTAATGTGTGTAACTGTCTGAGAGATTGCTCGAGATCATGCAACAACAAAAATACTCAAAGATTACTTCCTTGCTACAAAAAAAGTCACACATGTCTGTTATAGTGACTTTAGGATAGGAAGTAACAGATTATGAGACTGTTTTCTGTGGCTTAAGTTACGAATGACAGTATGGGTTGTAGAAACAAAGCTGTGTAGCTGTGTTGCTTTTGACATTAGTAGCTAGCAGCTGAACCTTGGGTACTGTGGTAGGGGAGAGTCTTCATAGGTAGTGCTTTAAGCACTTTCAGCTATGCATTTTCTTTCTTAAGACAAACTTGGGGACCTGTTTTCAATTTTCATTGCAGCAGCTGTTTTGTTTTCCCCTGTATTTGAGGAACTCATTCCAAGTTGATGTTACTTTTTTCCTTCAGGAGAATGGAAGGTATGGGCGCCGTAAGCAATATCCAATCTCACTGGTCTTGGCTCCCACTAGAGAACTGGCTGTACAGATCTATGAGGAAGCTAGAAAGGTATATATACGAGTTCATCATTATAAAGTAACTGAAGTATCAGTTTTTCTCTTGGAGCTAATTTATTTTGTTTTATAGTTTGCATACCGTTCCAGAGTTCGTCCCTGTGTTGTATACGGTGGTGCAGACATTGGTCAGCAGATACGTGACTTAGAACGTGGATGTCACTTGCTTGTAGCAACTCCAGGACGACTGGTTGATATGATGGAGAGGGGAAAGATTGGATTAGATTTCTGCAAGTAAGTAAAATGTTCCCATTCATATGCTAGTGATGTGACAGCTAAAAATTCTACCCTCGTAGTGAGCTAACAATGCTGAAATTTTAGCTTTCAAACTGTAAACATCTAATTAAGAACTTGCAATCCAGTGTCTGTGCTAGGTTACAGCTTTAAGGAAAAAACCTTTCCTACTTCCATCCAGGTACCTGGTGCTTGATGAAGCTGACAGAATGCTTGATATGGGCTTTGAACCTCAAATCCGTCGAATTGTCGAACAGGATACCATGCCACCAAAAGGGGTTCGTCATACCATGATGTTCAGTGCTACTTTCCCCAAGGAAATCCAGGTACTTCATAAGAGTTAAAATATTCTGGTAGTTATAGGCCCTAATTCCCCTTTCCACAAATGTAAAAATGCCTTCCCTATTCCTGATTTTTTTCTTTCTTTTTTTTTTTTTCAAAGATGCTTGCTCGTGACTTCCTTGATGAGTATATCTTTCTGGCTGTTGGCAGAGTAGGTTCTACATCTGAGAATATCACACAGAAAGTAGTATGGGTTGAAGAACTAGACAAACGATCATTTCTGCTTGACCTGCTCAATGCTACAGGTAAAAACCAGTTTCAAGTAAGCAAACAAAGCAAAATTCAGATAAGGTAAAGGCAAATCTGATACAGTAAGAACTACTGAGTGGGTGAAAGAAAAGATACTTCCTTAAAATGCAGTAAATGTGTTCCACTCAGTGTCAGTTTTTTGAATTGTCAGAAGCTCTTAGTAACACAAAATGAGGAGGGAGATGCCCAGTGGTTTCAGTTTAGGATAAACAAGAACAGAGACTTGGAACTGTGTTTTACTGGGTGGATGGAACCTCTGCAGCTTTTCTTCAGTTAACTTGTATTGCAATTATTCTTAGGCAAAGATTCCTTGACTCTGGTGTTTGTGGAAACCAAAAAGGGTGCAGATGCTCTTGAGGATTTCTTGTACCATGAAGGATATGCCTGCACAAGTATACATGGAGATCGTTCCCAAAGAGACAGAGAAGAAGCATTGCACCAGTTCCGTTCGGGCAAGAGCCCAATTCTTGTTGCCACAGCAGTAAGTGATATCTGTGAAATTTATGCCAGTAACTGTATTTTTTGGTCTGAGGAATTTTGCTAGTATCTGATTTAATCTTTTAATTATTAGGTAGCAGCTAGAGGATTGGATATCTCAAATGTGAAGCACGTCATAAACTTTGACTTGCCAAGTGACATTGAAGAATATGTACATCGTATTGGTCGTACAGGCCGTGTAGGAAACCTTGGTAAGTATGATCCAGACTTTTATAGACAGTACTTCATACCTGAATTGATAATCAGTACCACCACACTTAACAAGTAAATTGTAACCAGGTACTTAAAGTCATGTGTGACTGGAAGCTGGTCGCTGCATCTAGCCCCTGTGGAAAGTAATTGGTCCTTCTAGCTAACTTAGTGTTTGTCTGCTTGGTATCTTCAGTGTCTTGTCAGTGAATAGCCAGGGGTTTTATGACTAGCAGTGGTGGAATAGTGATCTTCAGCAGCTTTCTTTTCAGGCAGTTGTAGCGTTTCTGAGCTTAATTACAAAAACATCCAATGTTTTACTTATGGCTGCAAGTAAAATGTAGAATGGGTTTAACTGCTGTAGCACACTTGCTTCATGGGAGGCTAATAGTGAATGTTTATCGTAGGTCTTGCCACCTCATTCTTCAACGAGAGGAATGTAAATATCACCAAGGACTTGCTGGATCTTCTTGTTGAGGCTAAGCAAGAAGTACCATCTTGGCTAGAAAACATGGCTTATGAACAGCATCACAAAGGAGGTGGCGGCCGTGGGAGATCTAAGAGGTAATGGTCACAACTTTGGCTAAATTGTTGCTTAATTTATTTGGGGGGAAGCAGTTCTGTGACTTGGCAGTCTAAAAATGCAGTTCAGGGAAGACAAGCCAGTGTGGTATTTAAAGGTGACTTATGTGCATCAGAAGGTGACTGTTTAATGTCTGTCTGGTTTTGTTCCATCTTACCATAATGCAATTAGACATCAAAACTTAAGCAGATGACTGGATATGGCTGAGGTGGGATGATGTCTAGTGAAAGTAGCTTTAGAACTGAAAGCACTTATAAAATGCTTGACTGGAAATGCATACATTGTGCATTAGATGTTTATGAGAAAGTAACACCTGCCTCCTGACATAAACCAGTAAAAGTATGAGTTACATTGCAGGTGCGATGCCACTTGTAAAGTAGTTTTGCTATGGAACCTGAAAATACTTATGAAAACTAGTATTTGAATTTCAGTGCTTGCAGTGCTTAAGATAACACTTCCGTTACTCAAATGCTCATTTTCCTTTCTTTTCACAGCAGTAGATTCAGTGGAGGATTTGGTGCCAGAGACTATCGAACAAGTAGTGGTTCTAGTAGCAGTAGCTTTAGTAACATGCGATCAACCAGCATCCGCAGTGGAGGAAGTGGCAGCAGAGGATTTGGAGGTAAGAAAAACTAGATAGACAGTGATGGCTAATAGACAAATACTCGCTATATAGTGATACTTCTGGAAATAATGCTTAAATACAAGATCAGTTGGTGCTTGTTACACAGTCTCAGCATCCTTCTTGGATCTTGGCTAGTGCAAGTTAACTATGATTAGTTTGGTGGTATGTCTTATGCAGCTTTTTGGTTCATTGGTGGATTTGATGTTTGGGTGGGTTTCCTGTAGCAGAGATCCTGCCTGTACCCTAGGCTTTTTCCTTCTTGTGGAGGCTCAGGTCTTCAGTGGGTTAATCAAGCATCACTTTCTCTTGCCTTTTGTAGGTGGTGGTTATGGAGGCTTCTACAACAGTGAAGGATATGGAGGAAACTATAACGCCCAAGGGGTTGACTGGTGGGGCAACTGAGTCTGCTTGCAGCAGATCTCCTACCAAACAAGCTAATATGGAAACCACATGTAACTTAGCCAGACTATACCTTGTGTAGCTTCAAGAACTCGCAGTACATTACCAGCTGTGATTCTCCACTGAAATTTTTTTTAAGGGAGCTCAAGGTCACAAGATGGAAACAAAGGAACAAGTATAGCCCTATCTTGAAGGTGGTTTTGAAGACTCTATTGCTGTAGTCAGGATTAACTCCCCTCCCACCCATCCCCACCCAGGAACTGCATTTATGATTTTGTGACTGAGGATCATTTGTTTGTTAATGTACTGTGCCTTTAACTTTAGACAACTTTTATTTTGATGTCCTGTTGGCTCAGTAATGCTCAAGATATCAATTGTTTTGACAAAATAAAAATTACTGAACTTGGGCTAAAATCAAACCTTGGCACACAGGTGTGATACAACTTAAACAGGAATCACTGATTCATCCATAATACTACAAAGAAAAAACTTATGCGGTAGCCTGCATTAGGGCTTTTGATATTTAAAAAATAAACCATCTTGAAGCATATCAATGCAATTAGTTTCTAATGTGGCAAAACTGTACTAAGTTAAAGTTCTGATTTGCTCACTCTATCCTGGATAGGTACTTAGAACCTGATAGCCTTTAATAAGCCATTCCAGTCATGATGAGGTGATGTATGGATACATGCATACATTAAAAGCACTGTTTTTGAAGTTAATGCAAGTAAATACAGCAATTCCTTTTTCAATATTTAGGCAGATCATTAATGTGAGCTAGCCAAACGTGGGCAGAACATTACAGGGAACGTTTAAAGGTCTGATAACTTGAAATAGTTTTTAGGAGAATTCATCTATTTAGACTTTTTAAAAATGCCTGCCATATGAAATTGAAATGGTAGAATGGCTGACCATGGCAGTGATTGGTCCTCCTTAAGGGCCTGACTGAATTTTTGGTCTAATAACGCATGCTAGTGTTGATGTTTTTTGGTCAAGAGGGTATGAACAGGAAGAATTATGCAGCAGGCTTTATTTTAATGCAGATTCACATTACTCTGTTCAAGCTGCGTGGAGATGTTAAACTGGCTTACTGTAGACTTTGTAAAATGGCTCCAGAAGAGTAACAAACAAAACCTGAGATCACAGAGGTTGGAAATGTACATAAACTGCACAAGGTTTCAATTCTGCTATCAAAGTGCAGTTTTAGTCAGTTTTAGTTGCATAGGTTTCCATTGTATTTATAGTCTGTTTATGCTAAATCTGGCCAAAGATGAGTATTGTCCACCAGAAAAACGCCTCTGCCACTTGGAATTTCTGTGCTGACTTTGTGGCCAGAGCAGTTAACAACTAATCTACAGTGGCATAGGAAAATGGCAAAAATCTCCTAAAGTGCAATAGATTTTTTTCAAGTGTATTGTGCCTTGTTCTAAAACTTTTATTAAGTAGGTGCACTTGACAGTATTGAGGTCATTTGTTATGGTGCTATTTCAAGTCTAGGTTTAGGCCCTTGTACATTTTGCCCATAACTTTTTACAAAATACTTCTTTTATTGCACATTCAGAGAATTTTATATATGTCTTGTGTGCGTGTCCTTAACTTCCAATCTTATTTTGTCTCTCGGAGATTGAACGCAGCTTGTTTAAGGAGAAGGAAATAGATTCTAAAACTTATTTGGGACCACGGGAATGATAGCTGGGAAGAAAACTATTTGCACACGACAGATTTCTAGATACTTTTTGCTGCTAGTTTTGTGTAATATTTATTGAACATTTTTGACAAATATTTATTTTTGTAAGCCTAAAAGTGATTCTTTGAAAGTTTAAAGAAACTTGACCAAAAGACAGTACAAAAACACTGGCACTTGAATGTTGAATGTCACCGTATGCGTGAAATTATATATTTCGGGGTAGTGTGAGCTTTTAATGTTTAAGTCATATTAAACTCTTAAGTCAAATTAAGCAGACCCGGCATTGGCAGCGTAGCCATAACTTTCTGATAGTAAAACAAAAAATTGGCAACTTAAAAATTGATTAAACATGCCAAGGTTTTGATACACTTGTCTTAAGATATTAATGAAACACTTCTAAACACTGATGTGAAGTGTCCAGATTCTCAAATGTTTGTTGCGTGAGTTTTGTTTAGTTGTGTGTTACTTTTTTTCAGTGAATGTCTGGCACATTGCAATCCTCAAACATGTGGTTATCTTTGTTGTATTGGCATAATCAGTGACTTGTGCATTTTAGCAAGTTTTATCAGCCAGCAATATTTTTTTCAGTTCAGATACAAGGATTCAAAAAACAATATGCAAGAATGGATTTAAACTTGCTGAATGTGAAAATTGAAACTTCAAGTCACTGTAGGTTTAGAATTGCTTATTGTATTAGTTTAGATGCTAGCACTGCATGTGCTGTGCATATTCTTGATTTTATTAAAATAAAAAAAGTTGAACTGCACAGTCTATTAATTTGTGAAGCGTCACTCTTCTGGTTTACATGAGCTGTAGCTCCAGCAGTCTCATTCACGTGTGGCTCTGGAAGCAGGTCAATCTAGTGTGGTGCCCAACAGTGTGCTCACAAATGCCAGCTAGACTTAGGGCTGGAGCTGTAGCAGGTGTTGAATAACCCCTCTTACGTTGGATACTTGTACTGGTTTTCTAGAGAAACCAGCATAGCACAGGTCTTAGCCATGTCGATGTTAGACTTTACCTCGCAGTTACGTATCTGAATTAGGACATCTTCTTTGAAGTAGTGAGCTTTTAATTTTGATGTCTTTATGCTTGGTTGTTGCTAGGCAGTGTTAAAAACAAGCATGTGCAAGTCCATGGGGAAAATGGTGCATATCCTCTTCATCCGAAGAACAAAAACCCCCAACACCAACCAAAAAAACCCCCAGAAAATCCCAGTCCACCAAAGTATATTCCTTCATCCCCTCTCAGTTAGCAAATCTGTAACTATGTTTTGAATTGGGTTTCTAAAATCTAAACTGGAGCCTTGAGCTGTAGTTAGGCTCCATGAGCTCAAGTATGGGAATATCCAAGGCGATACAGTGGAAGGAACAGGTTCAGGTATTCCGGTCCATCTTTGAAGGTAGACAGGTCTTCACTTAAAAGAATGGTGCTGGCCACTGGTGAATTAGTTCCCTATGAGCAGTAATTCTGTACAGAGGTTCACAGCAGTCTTCTGCAGACAGAGTGTGGGGTTAAGGACAGCAAAGGATGGAGTTTGTGTTCTGGACCTGCATACTGCACAGCTGTAGCGGTAATCTCTCCCTGATGCACTGCCATTCAATAACATGAATGGGTTTGGAAGAGCCGTGGCAAGGAGGTGAGGTGTACCTGGCCAGCTTGTTCTAGGAGCTGCTTTGAGCACCCTAAGCGTGGGCCACATTAAATTTACCTGCTTCAGACTTGTGCCAATTACCAGCCTCATCACGCAGGGCTTTGTGTTGTCATGCTGTGTCCCTGGGTGTGCAACATGCACTTGAGTATCTCCTCCAGAACCACCACAGGTGGGAGAGTAGAGTGCTGTGTGTTGTGGAGGTGGCCCGTGGGAGCTGGAACTCCAGCCTCCAGTGTAAAAACTTGCACTGGATGCTTGAGTGTGAGTCTTGTTCCTGTTTCAGAAAGTGCAGGTGTGACAGAAGTTCTGGGGCAGCTAGAACCCCTGGTGAAAATAGCTGTGGGCCAGCCTTGTGAGCAGTCCTCTCTTGAGCAGGGATTCTTAAGGCAGTAGAGTGATGGGTGTGAAGGGAGTGAATACTGATGGGAGGGACTCTGGCATTCATGTGCAGCAGAAATGCTGGGGAAGATGACTTCCACTAAGACTAGAGAAAGCTATTTACCTCTGGTAAGAGGTTTAATGGTGGGCTACTGAGGGGCTCCTATAGAAAGGCAAGGGAAGGACTTTTTAATACGCTATCAGAAGGGAGGACTAAAAACAATGGATGTAAATTGGAAGGGGGTAGATTTAGACTTGACATAAGAAAGAAATTGTTTACAGTAAGGGTGGTGAAACATTGGAACAGGTTGCCCAGAGAGGTTGTGGATGCCCCCTCTCTGGAGGTGTTCAAGACCAGGCTGGACAAGGCACTGGGCAGCCTGATCTAGTGGGAGGTGTCCCTGCCTATGGCAGGGGGGTTGGAACTTGATTATCTTTAAGGTCCCTTCCAACCCAAACTATTCTATGATTCTATGAAAGGGCAGCTGTGAGGAGTGCTAGGACACTTCAATACTAGAGTGAGAGGACTGCAGAGCATCTTTAACACAGGTGGAAGTTTGCATGAGGGAGCATAATTTTTGTTGTGACAAATTGGGGCAAGATCTGGCAAATGGATGAAGAAAACTAATCCCATATTGCAAAGTAGAGAAATGGGGCCACAAAGTTATATAGTGAAAATTACTTTAGTGTGAATCTCTGTTGCTGCGTCAGGCCTTCATAAGGTGCAGTAATATCTGCTTGTGCTGCAAACATCTTCATGTGCCTCCGGCTGAGGTTATACTGAAAAGGCCACTGGAAAAGCTACTCTTGTTTGTGACACTGAGTTGGCTGTGAGATAAGCATTGTTCTTAAAAAACCATCCCTTTGACTAGCAGAGAGGGGTGGAGAGGTTTATATTAAGGCTTGACTGTGATTTCTCAAAATGGGCGCAGTGAGAGAGAAGTGGGGTTACCAGAGGCATTTGGTTGCTGTATTGGCCTGAAGTCGGGGCAGTGAGGGAGTGTAGCTGTGCCAGCAGGGTGCTTCTGGGGCTTTTCAGCATGGCAAACAAGCAGAAGCTGTGCTATAAGCACCTCATTCAGACCATTTGTCTGTAGCCACCTGCGTCTGTGAATCCTCATCCAAAGCAGTGTTTGCTGTTGCTCATAGTGATCAGTGTGTTCCTGGAGGTAGCCTGCAGTTATTACAATCTATATTGAATTACATATCTTGAAAGTGTTTGTTCTCAAGCTGTGGAGGGAGTAAAGGAGAAGTCTCAAGTTTCACTCAGCTCTCCTGTTGGTTCTTCCACTTTAGTCAGTCAACATAGTGAGGTCCATTGCATTATCCCACAGTTTAACCTCACAGCACAGCTAAGTTATTTTTGAGAGTAAGAAGATTGCCAAATCTACTGAGCTGACACAAAATAACTGCATAAAACCATGTTGGTTGCCTCTCCATTTCAGAAAATATACCCATGTGGATTCTACCTGTGGTTCTGCTGGCTGCCTGTGTGGTTGATATCCTTGGAAAATTATCTGTATAATTATCCCTCATTCTCAGAAATATTACTTACCAAGATGAAATAACTTGCTGTTGGTTAAAAAAGCAAGCCTGGACCAGAACCAAAATGAGGAAAAGCATCAGGAGCTTCACTGACCTACCACTAGTGTGGTCCTGCTTTCCTTGGTGCTTCCCTGGCATTACTTAGGGAAGATCTGGAAAGGCAGTAATTGCTACAGTGCTCTTAATTCTCGGCTGTCTGGTTGAAGGTTGAAAGAAATTCTATTGTCTGTTTAATCATTCAAGGCGCAGCATCTCTGCAGAGTTTTTGGAAGGAATTGAAATCCTACTCTAAACCATTTTAGCAAAAGCAGGTTCACTCTCAGTCCTACCAAATGCAGTTTCTGATTTGTTAGGAAAAGATATTGCTGCTAAAGGAATTGTATTGTTGAAACAGCTGTTTCGTAGCAGAGATTACACGGTGCTCAATCTCATCCGTGGTTTCAGTATGAGAGCAATGTCAAATTGCATTGCATTTGGTGTGATGAAAACTTTGTTCCCACTGATGTTTTATACAAACCAGATTTCTCAGGTGAAGTGTTTGTCAGACAGGGGCACTCTCTGATGTGCTGGGATTCTGGGCTGCATGGGAAAGGCTGAAGTATGAGTTGGAGTAAATGGATAAATCTCAGTTGGTGTTATGCACTTAGATATTCAGTGCAGGAGGCACAACAGCATTTCTTCAAGGAGGGACTTGAGCACCAGAGGCTCTTATTTCAGTGGTTTAGGAGTTTATCTAATCTCTTTCAGCTGATGACTCAGTGGGAAAGAAGCAGTTGTGATAAATCTGAAGAGGGAACACAATAAAAGGTTAGGCAAAACACAAGGCATCTGTTCCCAGCTGTGCTGCTGCTCTGGGTGAGCTGGGGACAGTCACATCTCTGTGCTGCAACTGTCTTCCTTGTCCTTGTTCATCCCATCGGTGTTAAGATGTAAGCTTTTCCAAGCAAGAACTGCGTTGCCTTGTCCTATCTGTTGTCTCATCTGGAACTTCTAGCTTCTACAGCAATTTGCAGACAGATCCAGGTTGAAATTGTTCCACTATTTACCTTGTTTTCTGTCTTTTCTGGTAAACACCTCTTTCTCCTTGCAGTCAAAACAAACATTACTTCTTTATAGTGCCTGAGGTCTTAGAGGCTCAATGTGATCATGAGCAAGTCTTGTGAAGCGAGGGTAACAGTCGCTTAATGTTATTTACAAAGAAGGAATGGTCAGAAATTAAGTGGGCTGGGAGTCATAATTAAAGCTGTTTGTTAAATGCCACTTGTGTGCTGAACTTAGTCAGAGATTAGATTCAGCTTATGGGAAGTGTTCTCTGAAGAAATGTAAAAAGATTTCAAAGCTGAGGACTGGCTAACGGAAACAGAATACCACCTCTTTGTTGATCTTTTCCAGCTCTTTCCATCTGTGTATGGAGAAGACATGCCAGGGGCTCTGGACATTGTGTTATTTAAGTTGTGTGGATCTAAGAATATAGCAGGCTTGTGTTCTTGCAAGCATTCCTGAGTTTTCTATTATCAGCTGGTCCAGAGAAGGATACATCCTCCCCTCTCTCCTAAAGCAGCCAAGGAATCTGGTAATTAGGCCACTGTTGAATCGCAATGCACTTTATGGATGAACTGGATTAATTCCCACAGGCACTCAAGTACTTGCCTGTTTTATGTGGATAAATTAAGATGATAGGCCAGCTGCAAACAGCAGTGCTTCTGCGGTACTTCTCATGAGTAAATCTCAGCATGCTTTAAGGAGGTCATCCTTGCCAGGAAGACAGACATGAAGCAGTCAAGGAAGAAGCCAGCAGCCAAGTTAGAATCCAGAAGCCCAGCTCTCCCCTAAGAAAGTTGACCCCCGTGTTGCTCTTGTTGTGCAAACATCAACTATCTTTCATGATAACCCCAGGAAGCTGGAAGCATGGTGAGTCACACCATCTTAGCATGGGAACTAACACTCAGACTGCAGTCACTGCCCTTGCCTTAGAAGTTGTTGCCCTTTGAGTAGTAGCTTCTGGGAATCAAAGTTTGCCATGCAAGGTAAGTCCCATGGTGATCATCAGAGTTTAAAGAGGTGTGGTCTGGTCTTCTGTTTAGCACTGGAGGTCATGTGCCCTTGCTTCCCTTGCTGTGAAACTCTGAGGTATTCTTAAAGGAGTTAATGATGAAACACACTTGAGAGGAGCCATGAAATGGAGGCAGGTTTCAGCTTACACTGCAGTACAAGACTACATTCCCATAACTGGTACCAAGTAAAGACTCAAACCCTGCAGTGCACTGCAGAATTTCCTGGCATGGGTTATGAATAACGAGACAAAAGTGTCAGGACTCTTCTGGGTCCTTGTTGGTGTCTGCTTGAGCAAGTGTGCTTGAAGAATCCACACCACCACCAGTTTTCTGTGACTTTTTTTGCTAACTCCATTGAAATTCTTCTTAGGATGTGATAAAGGTCAAATTATTTCACTCTGTTTAGTTCTGATACCAGAATCTCACTCCTGTGTAAGGAGAGGACCATCCTTCTTTGTCCAGATCTTCTAATATTAAGGGTGTGACTTTGGTTTAAAAATCTGATCATATGCAATTCAGACTCATGGGGACTGGCTGTTGACACCCCGTACAAGTTCACCTCTACCTCAGGTTCAGTTCTTCTGCTGAAGGGATTGGATCAGAAGTGCAACTTGCAACAGCGGAAATCTTTTCACAATGGGTTAGATGAAGACTGATTCCAGAATTGATCATTGATCATGCTTAGTGACAAGGAGTTTCCACATGGGTACGTTGATTGTAAATACATTTTTTTTGGGAGGTGTAGTTTCCTGGTTAGCCTGGCTGTTGAGTGGTTTTCCTTCTGCAAACAGCAGATGTTCTGTGTTAGGTTTTGCCTCCATCACTGTTTAGGTGAGATGTTAAATTGCCAGTGATGAGGTCAGGGAACAGCAGCCATTTATTGCCACGTGTTTGTGCCATTTGTCCCACTGCCTTAAAACCATTCTGTTTTCCTTTTGCTTTCCCTAACTCCCTCTACAAAGCCTAGAAACCTCTATCTTTTTCTGAGTCCATAAGATTTGCCTGCATCCCTCTGGACCAGGTACTCCTTTTTTATCCTAAGCCTCTACTTGGCTTGGATGTTTTCAGAGATCCACCTTTTGTTCTCCAAAGTCAGCAACCTCCTGCTCTTGTTTTGCTTGATGTTCCTGCTCCTAGAAGCCTGGATCTACTGCTTAGTGTTTTGCCTCGAGTAAACTTTTCATAGTTTGAAGGTCTCCTTTTACTAGTACATGGAACAATGGCTGCAGTGCCATTGTGGGTCGCAGATCTATGTCTCCAGATGAGGAGTTTGCAGGGATGCTCAGGTGGGACCTCATAAAGAGTAGGTCCTATCTGTGCCACAGGAGATGGTTCTTCAAGGTTTTTCTCAGCAGAATTATTACTGTAGGTTATTTAAACGTAATTCCAGGTCATCAAATTCTTATAACCCAGAGCAGTAGCTGACAGAACTGTAGATTGGTGTGTCAGTCAAATTTGTGTAGAGTCTTCAAAAATTACCTTGTGAGCTACTACTCGATACCTAAATTCTCATCAGTTCAGAGGATATGAAAGGTTGAGAAAGCTTTTTTTAAATTACAGTTTTTTCCATACTATAAAGATACCTAAGTGAGGTGATTGAATAACCTCCAAAGGAAGAAGCTTTTTTATATTTGCATGCCATGTTTAATTTTGTTCATTAGAGCTTGCTGAATTATTAAAATTAGACTTGGATGGGATGATTTTTCCTTTTCCAAGGAATCTTTCAGCTTTAATTTTTTTTTTCTTTCAACCAATGCAAAATATAACATTGAAGAAGCAGTTTCTTTGATGTAACATTAACTCTGGGTTGTTTGATAACTTCAAGCTATTTCTTGTACTGCTCCCTCTATTAAAAAGTACATTTGTCTGTAGATCTTATTCTCAAAATAGATTTCTTTTAAAGGACCACCCAAAATTGACATTATGACAATGCTGGACCACTTTTCACCTTACAGATGGTTTTATTTTTTTTGAAGTAGCAGCATTTCTAAGAGCCGCAAACCAATTCTATTGAAGAATTTCTGACCAGATCCATCATCGTTCTGTATCATCATGTGACACCATTTTCTTTGCCATGGTGTGACTCAAAATTCTACTGCATGTCACCAATTCCTCCTCCAGTGCTCCAGACTCGGGGCACTTGCATGGTTGCCATCTGACATTAAAACATGAGGGTGGGTTTCTTCACTCCAGAAAGCAGAGGGGGCATCTGGGCTGCCAGAGGGTTTTGCCTTGTTATTCACTGTAGCATTTCGTATGTTCTTTTTATAAAGCTGGCACTGGTGTATGAAAGTTCAGTCTCGGAAGCTTGCATGGTTGGTAAATGGACTGTAGAGTAGGTCTGGTAATTATATCATAGAATGGTTTGTGTTGGAAGGGACCTTAAAGATCATCTAGTTCCAACCCCCCTGCCATGGGCAGGGATACCTCCCACTAGAATCTCACCTGCCTCATCCAGCCTGGCCTTAAACACCTCCAGGGAGGAGGCATCCACAACCTCTATGGGTTAACCTGTTCCAGTGTCTCGACACCCTCACAATGTGGCCCCATCCTGCTCTCAGAAATGTTGAAGAGAAAATGCCTTCTGGATTTCTGAGAACAAAAGCAGGCCTTTAAACTCCAGGATCATTTGTCTCTTTTTTTTTATACTACTTACTGTACAGGGCTGATTCTGCTGAGGCTAGACTTACATCACCTCAATTAATGCTCTTACAAAGTATTTTTCCAAGCTTGGAGGAGAGAGCTGAGGCAGTTATTTCCAAAGCACCCTGGCTCCTCTTGGCGTACCTTTGCTGCTCCTTTTTTGAAAGGAAAGTTTCCTGCTAAGTGGGAAGAAAGTTAGCTCAGCAGCTCACACCTCCTCCGATTTGGTGTTCCTGGTGGGCAGCTGAGGACAGTCCTTCCCCCGCTGCTTCGTGGGGCTTAGTCAAAGGACAGGACTATTTTAAGCCTTGAAGAGAGTGGGTGGTTAGTAGTAGGATTGCTACCTGCTGCTGTAAAAAAAGGCTTTTTTAGTGGTCCTACCCACCAGTCAGGGGAAACTACTTTTTACTGGCTGAAAACTGGTGCAATTCAGCCTTGCTGTTGTCAGCTTTGGTGTGGGCTCTGCCCACCAACATGAACAGCAAAGTGGGAATGGGATCAAAGCTTTGGAACTTCCTGCTTTAGAGGCGTGGGAAGAGCATAACAGAACCCAGTCTGCATCCCAATCTGTGAGGCTGTGGGGGGCTAAGCTGAGAACAGTGGAGACGCTTGCTTGTGGGTGAGGTAGGAGAGATGACAGCTGTGTGTTGGCTCTAATGCAAGCTGGCTGCTGACGCTCGTAGGCTGGCAGGAGGATATGCTTGATCAGCTCTGTGGGTAGAGAAAATGTCCTGGATTACTTAGTGCTGGCAAGAACTGGAGTGAGAAATATACTGTGAGACTGAAGTGGTGGATGTGAGTCTTTCCTGGGCTTTTCATGCAGAGTTTCCCAGAATCCCCAAGCTCACAAACTACACCACATTTTTCATTTGAGCTTCTTTATTTGTCACTGAATCGATCCTCTTTTCTTACAGAAACATCTTGGTTTCCTTCTCAATGCAGGGGCAATTTGACCATTTGACTTGTGTGTGGCTGGTGTTACCCTTCAATCCTATTGTCTCTCTTGAATGTCAGATTTGTGTTAGCTCATATTGGGAGGAGAGGGAAAAATTGTGGCTGTGGGATGACTCCTCCCAGCTTGATTTAACCTGTAGTTCTGCCTTCAAAATTTGGTCTGGGGCAGGTTGTGCTTTTCCCTTTCTCCCAGCAGAAAGTCCCCATCTTGTCAGTGTTCTGCTGGGAGGTCCTTGGAATGCTGGCATGGGAGAGCGAGCAAAACAGCAGCTAATTTGAAGGTATTGATGGGTTTGATTTCAGTTCTTCTTACACTTTCAGGGCACATTTTCAAGTGTTCTGGGCAGCTCGCCTGTAGAATATTACAGTATTACAAGAGGAGCAGGCAGGAAAGAAAAATGTCCGGGTTTTTCCAGATCAAACTGTAGAGGAAGCAGACAGGGAAAAAGGAAATAGTTATTTCAGTGCATAGAGAAGGCTGTCAGGCCTAGTGAAGTGACTGCTTACTGGCAAGAGCCATTAAGAGTGGAGTACATTAGTGTCAGAATATTTCCATCCCATGTTGCTCCACAGCCCAATTGGTAGGGGATGCATATTTGCATTGGGAAGTGCCAGGAAACCAGGCCTAGTTGACTTAAATAACATAAAACTACTGTCCTTTAGTGGGAACACTAGAAATCCCTGAGACTGTGCTCAAGCCCATTTTGTGAGATGAGAAATTAATTCAGTTTCTAACCCGTATAGCCAACACTGAGATTAATTCACTCTCCAAGTTCTAACATAAATTTTTCATTTAGCTCAGTGCCTCTTCATCGAGCTGAGAGAGTTCAGCATTTGTCTCTTCTGCTGTTTTGATCAAAGATGCTGTTCTTCAAGAGCTGTAATCCCTGTGTCCCCTGCTCCACAGTCCAATGTAGCAGCCCTAGATACAGATCCATACTTGTTTTTCACGAGCAAGGCCTTCTAGTAAAGATACTTGCTGTAAGCAGCCCTTCTTCCTTTCAGTGCAAAAGGGTTGGGAGACATTTACCTCCCCTGCCCTTCAGGCACTTGGCTGCTGGTCACATGAAAAGACCTCTGCAGAGTTCACTGCAGAGGTCTGCTGGGACTGCAGACAGCCCTCAGATATTTTTATTCAGCTCACTGCTCAAGGGAACTCAGCCTGTTCTATCCCGATAACTTCCAGACAGAATAGTGTACATGTGATTAGTTTTGGAAGGGGACACTTCAACAGTGTGGGAGTCTTTAACTGGTAATGGTTCACTTTGCCTCACATGAGGCTTTTGCATGTTCAAATGCAACCTTTCACTCTCCCATTCCAGCTTTTGGTGTATATGTGATGTGTATTATGGCTGCTCGAGTGTGTTCCTGTGTATTTTGATGGACTGAAGCAAGTTCAGATGAAATCTGAGGCCCCTGAGTGCACAACTGTGCAAGGCAGAAGACTGCACAGGTCCAAACTTCTATCTATTTCATCACCTTGTTCCCAGCTACTTTGATTTTAACACCACAACATTCCTGCCTCAACTCTTTCTGGGCCACCTTGTCAGTTGTGTCTACTTTCCATTATTTATCTTTTTTACCCCAAAGGAATCATCCCTCTGGAGGGTGTCATGGCATGGCATGTAGATGCTGGCCATCTCTAGGACTTGTGGGCTAACAGGAAACCTGTGTGGGAACACAAATCCCCCATCTGTGGGCTTTTGTTCCATGTTTGTGTGCAGTGTCTGGCTGAGTAGCATCTTATCTGAATTGCTGTACAAATACATAGGATTAGTCATGAGAGTAGAGAGGATTAACTCCGTAATTCATACAGATTGATGCTAATGAGAGCTTCTTAGGGAGGACACTTCATAGAACTCTCTTAGGTCTGCTTTTCTTCTGACCTCCCCTAAGTACCACCTGTGGGCTTTGAGAGGGGTGAGCAAACTGTAGTCAGATGTTATAGAATTCTTCTGGGGGAAATAAACAAGCAGTGTTGTATATTGTGCTTCAGGAAATCCAGAGATTAGCTAAGCCTGTTTTAAACCTCCTCCCTGAACAGACTTCAGCTGTGATAGTCCTGGAATCTGTACTCTCTTCTCCAAGCAGCAGTGCCAAAATAGAAACAAGCTTTTTCCTGGACAGGCTTTGTCCTGAGATGATCTCTCAGTTTGTGAATGTGTTCTGATTTGGCAAAAAGCCAGTCGTTTAAAATATTCAGCATGACAGCTGTGAAACTGTGCACACCACGGTCTGGTGACTGACCAGAGGAGTAACAAGTGCCCTCTGCAGAATGACACAGCCAGTGCTGGCGTCATCCTAACAGCTCCAGCCTCACTGGCTTGTGGACACATCACCCCTCACCTTTTGTAGCAAAGATAAGGAGTATTTTTCCATGAGTTAGAGAAGGAGAAGATACAAAACATAAAAAGGAGGTCATAAAATCCATCAGCAGCCTGGGACTGCACTGGTGTTTGCATTGCAGTCTTCGTGTGCAAGGCTAAAATATGGCACATCTACATGTAGCCTTTTAGGGGGAAGAGAGCTCCAGTGACCTTCGTAGGTCACTCTGAACTTCAGATTTGATAGTGCTATCTTTTACAGGAAAAGGATCTAGTATTTGGGCTGCAATAGCTTGCTATCAATTTACTGTGCAGCCCATTTGTATAAATCTCAGTAGAAGGCTTTCCTTTTGATGGAAAAGAAATAACAGCACTTACAACAAACCCTGTGATGGTGCATTTATGACAGTATAATTTAGACAGTTGAACAACAGAGTTTGGAGGAAATTTCTGGAAGCTTCATGGTGGTTAATGTAGATAGTACTGCACTGTGGAATTACATGTATCATTTGTCAAGTGGAAGTCACTGCTGCACACCCGATTTAAGCTCACCTGCAGCACTACAGACACTGTGCCAGGACAGCTGATGTACTAAAGTACTAAAGATGCCCCTTCTCTTCTTTGGAGATGCTTACCAGCAATTTTCATATATCTTCTCATGCAGACATGTAAATCTCAGGAGAAATCATTGCATTTTTCAGACTTATCAATGGAAATAAAGTTAGCAAGACAAGTTGAAAACCCAGTTTCTTTTTTATCTAGGAAGGAACTCTGAAGTGTTTATTTTTCTGCCCAGATGAGGAATGTCAGACTATTTCCTGCTTCTTCTCTCTTAAGAATATGGTGTGGGAGGTCTCAGAAGTCTAAAATTGCTTTTCCTTAATGAAGAATACAAGAGACTTGGAGAGACATAGAGAAAATAGTGACATATTTTCTTCTCAAGAGTTCTCAAACATTTGCACTACACTGGATTTAATGCTACGGGAGTTCTGAAGGGGCTGAAAAAAAAAAATCACTTCTTTTGTTGTTCATCAAGTGACACACTGGTGATACAGCCTCCTTTTGAGATCTGGCAGACCTCTCAGGAAAAAAACCCTGTGTTAAAACCAGACTGAATTTACTGTGCTTGAAAAATGGCGGTGGAAAAACATGCCTCAACTTCATAAATGTTACCATTAAACACAAAAATGTCAAACGTGCATGAGATCTCTTCTATTCTTGGAGACCTTGGTTATATTTGGTAAATACATTCAGTTACTAGTGGTAACTTGGAAGGCACTTGAGCACGGGGGAGGGGGAGAAGGAGAGATGACTAAAAAGAAGGCTGAGAAGGGGGTGCAGCAGCTGTGCAAGCCTGCCTTGGTTGGCTGTCTGGAGCTGTGGCACAGCAACTGAGGGGTGATTTAAAGCCTTCCTAGGTCACAGCACAGTTTGTTCTTTCTGATTTATGAATCCCTTACTTGGAGTGTGTCTTTGCTACATTAATGGCTTTCCTCCCCTGGAGTGTGTGTGTATCTTAATCAGGTATATCTTACATTTCAGTCATCAGGCAAGTGCACTGCCAGAGTCTCACCCTCTTAAAGAGGCTCTTGTTTTGCAAAAGGTAAAACCAGGGATCTACCACTGTATCTTCCAACCTGCACTCTAAGTGGAGTTGTTAGCCATTAGTAAGGACACAAACAGCTCTTGCTGGCTTTACAGTTAGATCAAGGTTGTGGTGCATTACCACTGAAACATTGCAACCAGCACAGCACAGAGACTCATCTTGTGCACTGCTGCTGTCAAGCCAGGGAGAGGGAAGATCAACAATGCTGAAAATTAATAAAATAGTATGCTTACATGCACCACAAATACATGGCATCTCACTTGTTACCACCAACCCTTTTTATGCAACTCCTCCCATCTTATTAATAAAATGTCCAGAAGGTTTTGAAGTTGCTGATGTGAAACGACAGCAGTAGAATGATGATGATGATTTATACCGCCCACAGGTCAGGTCTGAAGGCTTTATTTACATGCTGCAAGACTATTTGCACAAGCATAAAGATTACAACTACATACCAATTAGCAAAGCCAGTTCCAGAGAGCACCTCACAGGCTTTATGCTGGGTACTGGGATGGGACTCTTTTTCACAAAGCCAGCATTTACCTCAATGATGAGCTTGAGGGATGAGAAAAGCAAGATTTGCAGTGAGAGCAAGGCAAATGGTATCGTTTAGAAGGGAAGATAAATGGAATTGTTACTACCAAGAAAGTGGGAAGTCAGAGCTGTGTGGGCTGAGTTCTGTCCTTATTTGGCTTCGGGGAATTATGTGATTTTGTTCTATGACTCAGAGTTGTTTTTACAGCATTTGCGTCACCCAGAAAAGTTGAATCTGCATAAGACCCAGCATGTTCCAGGAGAGAGTATTTTGTTCTGTAATCTGAACTCACTGACAGACACTGACAGCTTTCATGTTTTGCTTTTTTTCTAGTATTATTGTCATTCTGGCATAGCCTGCAAAGTGTCTCAGAGCTATCAAGTTCTGTTACCACAGCAAGTACATGCAGTATCAGGGAAAATCCTAATGCCTGGAGAATCGTTTTATGAATCAGCATTGGTGAATTTAATTTCTTGAGAGAGATATAAGCTTTTAATTTTTTTCCTTCAGCCTCTATTCACATGTGGAAAAAAACCACAGCCTGTGCATGAACTCAGTAATTTAACCTCCCACCTCACTGCACTCACATATGACCACATTATTTCATTTGCAAAGCCTCACCCATTACAGGTTCTACAAATTATTCACTGCTCAGAAGTTTAAATGCTTGTGTTTTTCCAGGAGGGTTTTCCAGCTTGTGTTTTTCTTCCCTCCAGGAGGGCTTGTTAGAGGATTTGGCACATAATGCTGTAAGAAGGCAGCAGAACTGTAAGTTAGGTGAGCTTGGGCATTGGTTTGAAGATGCAGTAAAACCCAGAAAATCCAACTTTGGAGCTTTGAAGGTTGGATATCAAATGCTGCAGCTCTGCGATGCAAAGTGCTGATCCAATATTGGCTAACTCCACTTGTTCAGACGTGTTCAAGTGTTTCTGAGAAGTTATTTTTGTGCTGGCAAGCTTTATGAGTGATCAGGTGGTGGCTGCCCATGTGTTTCTACAAGTCTGAGGATAATTTCTCTTCCTATAGCTGCTATGGAGCTGTTGTAAAAGCATGATGCTGACATAAACACTGCTCTGGCTAATTAGACAATAATGAGGTGGTGTGCCTGCACCCACCCTGGAGCATGTTGGTGGTGCCATGCAGATTGGCTTTTATTAACAGCTGTGGAAGAGCCTCAACCTCCCATCCGTTACTCTTCACTGAGTAGTAGTTTGGACATAACTGAAGTCCCAAGTGAAATTATTTTTTTCTTATTCTAGGTGCCTCACATGTATCTAGGAGAGGGAATTCACCTTTTACCCCTGCTCTTTGCTGGAAAATACTGGCACTAGACTTTGATTCCAGTTGACTCTGTTGTTTGTTTGGCACTGACCTCGCACAGGAGGGTGCGTCATGACCCTTTGAGCCATTTATGAAAGAAAACTTCCTTATCTTTCACCTACTGATTTATATATATTTTTCTAGCTGCTGTGTTTTGCCAGAGATCTACTTTTGGCTTTTGCTTTTCGTTTGCTCAGGTTTTGCCGATATAAAAGGCTGAGGCTGAGCAAGGTGCGGTCATCTCAGGCTGCAGCCTGGGGGGGGCGAGGAGGGAAGGCACTGCACTAATCTCTTGATCTCTGTCTCACCTCTTATGTCCGGAGAGGAAGGGTATCGAGCTGATGCCATTCTCAGATTCCTTATCACCCCATCAGAACTGATCACTCTGCAAATTCTTGGTGATTTAATTCCCCCGTTTAATTAATTCCTCCTCTAGAAATGATTAGCTCTCATTAGTGAGAAAATTACCTGTTAATTTTCCATGTGAAATTAGTTCTCTTCTGGGTCCTGGTTAAGCTTGCTTGCCTTTGTCAGAGTTGTTCAAAAGCAGATAATTTAACTCTTTAGATTTGGGTTTCTGTTGATCTTTATTTTTCCCATTTCACAGGCTGCCTTATAGTTTAAGCAGGGGACTGGTAATACTGAAGGGGCCTCCTGGAGAGGTGGGTCCCTTCCCATCTCAGCTATGGATTTCATGTGTGTTTCTATGAGAGATGAAAAAACAAAAATAAACACCCCCCAAACTAATTGCAGTGTAGAACTTTGACCTTTGTAGCTTCTGCTACACTGGTGCCCAAAGTCTGAGGCTTGATTATTTCTTTTTATCTGCAGTAGTGTTTGTCAGGCATAGGGCCAGGGGCACAGTGTCCTCAAAAGGGGTTGTAGGAGCAAGAGTTAGCTGCCAAAGCTTTCATGGTGGATGAGGGAATTTTCCTGAGGCATGATCTCTGCTCCTGGGGCTGATTCTGCATTTTATCTAAAGATCGGTTCAAGACAAAATGCAGAAGCTGCGCAGGAAGCAGAAAACAATGCTTCCCCCTCCGGCCACCCCCCGGATGTGTTTGCAAATCTCAGTCTCCTCTTTCAGTGTGTGTTTCTGAGACAGAAGCCTGCTGGCATTATTTATTAATTTTGATGCACAGTGTCATGGTTTGGACAGGAGGGGGGGATAGTCCCCTTTTGATCTGTTGCTAGCCTGTCAATTCTGTTGGCAGGGCACTTCTTTAGGAGAGAGGGTGCTGAGGGTTGGTCTCTCCCCTTGAGGTGGAAAGCAGAGAGCTTGGACCTGCCGTTTATCAGGCGAGTGCTCAGAAAAACCTCCTGGCTGTACAGACCTTGGGTGATATTGCTCATATTAACCATGCCACGGAGTACAGTTTATCCCTGCACACTCCCAGGGGAATGGTGGCAAATACTCTCCAGCTTCTCCTGTGCCGGAGATGTGAATATTTGACAGAGAGACTGTATTTCTCCCAGTGGTGAAAGGCTGGTGTCCCAAGGGAAAATAAGGTGGAGGAAGGCAAGGTCTGTGAGCAAAGCCCCAGTGGCACCTGATGGAGTGTATTTGGCCTAAGTTGGTCGGTCATCTGCAGATAAGATTGAGGAAAGACAAATGCCTAGATGACTTCTATGAAAAGGTAGGCATGTTTGATGCTTAAGTAAATATAATGTTTACTTCTCCCCTAGAGAAGTAGAATTGGTAAAGTACCTCAGACCTGATGGGACACTCCGTCAAAGGCACATACCAAGCATCTAACCAAAATGAGCCTGTCCTGGCTTAGTGCTTTAATTAATCCCTTCCACAATTCACTCAGTCTTTGTTTTTCAATTATTTAATTGCAAAGCTAAGAAATCATAGCAGCAGCTCCATGCAGCGAATTTCCCCTGTCACATTCAAGGGCAAGGCAAGCATTTCTGTCATACCAGTGATCCCATTTCTCTGTTATGAGAGAGAGGGAGAGCTATATCATGGGTAGGCTGTTACCAAATGTGCCTGAGCAGCGGCAGCAAACACTCACCAAGCTCCAAGGTAGCAGAGGATGTGTTTTGAATGCCTGGGAGATGCTGCTGGGCAGCAGGTTGAAGGGAGATGCAGCCCTGCGTGACCAGGCATGCTGACCTGTTCCCTGTCCTACACCCATACGTGCCAAATATGTGATCCCAGCACAATACAGTAAGTCTCAGAGGAGAAGTGTGAACATTCTGCCGAAATCACAGGGAGATAATAACCATAGTGAGAATTTCTCAGTAGAACCCAGGTGTTTTTTTTGAAGTCTGTAATGTCTTGCATAGCTCTGGTGCAATTTATTTTTAATGCTGAATTGTCTAGCCCTCTTTCACATTTCCCACAGCTCGGTTTGATCAATGTGCTTCTGCAACATCTCCTCCCCCTCCCCCCTCTCCTCCCCCTCGCCTCGTATGTGTGGTGTTTACCTCTTGATTTTCTGTTTTCCACCATACTGACAGAGCAGATGTTCCCAGCCCTCTGTTACAACTCAAATTGGGCTGGGTAGCTCAAACACACTTGTTGCAGCACACTTGTTGCTAAAGTGCAGCTGTTGGATCACAGCTTTTCTGACAAGTGCAAAAGAAGGTTTCCCCCTCATTTCTGCAGGTTCCCAGAAAACTGATGCAGCCTGAATGACATCTCTAGATGCAGCCTAGAAATGGTTAAGGGATTTGCAGGCTGCAGCTTTGTTGCCTGCTGCTATTGAGCTATTAGGAGTAGAGAGCTAGAGCTTTCTCTTCATGTTGCCAGTTGCTAGGCTTGGGACTCAGTGCTAATCCTATCCAAGAGCGTAGAATTTGTCCTGCTGCAGAGGAGTTATTTCCTCCTCCAGTGTCAGCTTGATGTCTTGGAGAAAGATGTTGCACCCCTCTCCCTGCAGCTGGCAGGAAGCAAAGCCCTTTGCATGAGCGGAAGTGATGTACTTCTGTGATCCATAAATACACCCCAGTGTGGGGGATTTGCTGTGTTTGCCTGTAACCCAGCCATGGGGGGCTTTTTTGGCAAACCTCAGGGTTGGCACTGAGAAGGTGTCAACAGCCCATGAAGTCACAGGCAGGGAACTTGTGGTAAGCAGATTCTATTACAGAATCATAGAATGTTTTGGGTTGGAAGGGACCCTGAAGATCACCTAATTCCAATCCCCCTGCCGTGTACGGTAGCATTAGCTGGAAAGAGGACTTGGACAAAGTGAACAGTTTTTCATAAGTTCTCTTGCTGACTTTTCAGCTCAGTCCTTTCACTGCTCTGGGCTTGACTATGCAGTGAAGGCATTGCCATTTTGATTACATGCTCGGGAAGGCATGATAAGTTCACTTAACAAATCTTCTAGATCATCTCTAAGCGTATGCCTCTCTAATCTTCTGTTTAGTGTACTAGTTATTATGTAATTGAAGTTCATTCCTGACTTGATGATTGTCTCCTTTCCTATCAGCCAAAATCTTTGACAGACAACAGAATTATCCTTTTAGATCTGTTACCAGGTAATTATGGCTTCTTAGCATGACAGAGTGCTCTTTGTTACTTGGCATTCAGTAGCATTAGTCAGACAGGGGAAAGTGCCACAACAGGTAGAGCAAAAAAAATCACATTGCAGCACAGTTACAGCCATCCAGATCCCTCTAGCCAAGAATTATAGAATCATAGAATAGTTTGGGTTGGAAGGGACCTTAAAGATCATGGAGTTCCAACCTCCCTGCCATAGGCAGGAACACCTCCCACTAGATCAGGCCGCTCAGTGCCTTGTCCAGCCTGGTCTTGAANCTACCCCCCTCCAATTTCCATCCGTTGTTTCTAGTCCTCCCATCCAATATCATGTTAAAAATTCCTTCCTCTGCCTTTCTGTAGGACCCCCTCAGGTACTGAGAAGTTACTATGAGGTCCCCCCTGAGCCAGGGTGGACCTCCAGGCTGAACAACCCCAACTCCTTCAGCCTGTCTTCATAGGGCAGTTGCTCCAGCCCTTTGACCATCTTTGTGGCCCTCCTCTGGACCCACTCTAATAGCTCAATGTCCTTCCTGTATTGAGGGCTCCAGAACTGGATACAATACTCCAGGTGTGGTCTCACCAGTGCCGAGTAGAGGGGGAAAATCACCTCTCTGGACCTGCTGGTCACACTCCTCTTGATGCAACCCAGGATTTGGTTGGCCTTCTTGGCTGCGAGTGCACACTGCTGGCTCATGTCTAAGGGCTTCTGTCTAAGTCTCCCCAAGTATCTGACGTGGCTACAAAGCAGGATCCTGCCAGAAGTGCCTCAGTTAAACAGAGGCAGGTAAGTGATGAACCTGCCCCAGACGGTGACATTATACACTGGGAAGAAGGTGGCATTGATCCTGTCATGGAAGTGGGAGAGATGAATCACCATGAGGCAAATAAACTGTCTGGCAAGTCCTAGGGGTGCTGCTGGCTGGGATAACAACATGTTGTCTGTTGTGTGTTTAGCACAGAAAGGCTACTTCAAAAGGCACTTGCAATGTTGTCTTTAGGTTCATTGTACACTACTGTGGAGGCAACTCGGTTAAGATTAATGGCCTCACTAGCCACTAAAGGGGAACTTAGGGGAGCTCACTGCTATGTGTTCTTGCCTTCATATGTGTACAACACAGCCTTCTTGTTAGGTAACAAGCAACTGGAAGCAGTCACTGTCTGGGGCAGCAGCCTGTGGAAAGCAGGGTGTGAGGATTTAGGCAGGAGACAAGCAGGGCTCTGTTTAAAGACATGGGAAAGAAATGACTCTGAAGATGCCAGTGGGCTGAGGCAGAGCAGCTGAGCAGCTGCAAGTAAAAACAGCATGAGCCTGCATCCTCCTGGGGCTCCTCTGCTGAGCATGCCCACACCACAGGCACCTGTGGTCTTGGCTTCAGCAGGAAGAGCAGCTTAGTTGGACCAAGTTGCCACCAGCCTTGACTCTCCCTGTCTCCTACTGGTACACACGAGTAGCAGTTGCCTGCAGGGACGAGTGGCAAGCAGAAGTGGTGGTGGAGCAGAGCATGTGGAGCAAGAAACCTAACCCTAAGACACAAGAGCAGGGGTCTCCACACCCCATAGAGACAGACTGGCAATGCCCTGTTTGGGCCTTACCAGCTGCAGATCATCTCTGAAATGAGACATCTGAGCATGACCAACTAGTTTTAGAAACAAAAAAAAAATGTGATAGTGGCTAAGAGTTGCAGCATGGATATGAGAAATACAGATTCAAGTTCCTCTTTAGATTTAGTTAATACATATCTGAGATCAGCTTCCCTTTCCTACCTCCAAGGCTACTCTGGGTACTGTGGGAAATCACCTGGTAACCCCAAGTAATGTTTATTTTCAGCGCTGCATCCACATCCCCATATTGCAATGGGAAACTGGATTGTCCCAGTGAGTGCCCAGCCCCTTGCTGCAGACCAGCCCATTCTGGGTCCTTTTCCACTGGAAATGTCACTGTTTGATTAGCACAGGTGACACATGAAGACACAGGATGGGCCAGGAGAGACCTTGTAAGCTGGTGTAAAAGTCAGTAGCCTGGGAGGTCTTGGAGATAGTCTCTGTCCTGCCTTTGCCAGGCAGTAGTAGGATGTGACACTGGTGGAGCTATGCTACATTCCTCTGAGCTCTTGGTTCCCTTTGCATGGGATGTCCATGATGTCTACATAGGCTGTTGGCAGAGATTAGGGCTGACAGGCTACTACATCAGCCTGCAGGTTGCTGTGCACTGCAATTGCTTCAGTCTGCCTACCCTAGAGTGTGCTGTTTCCTTTCAGAAGATGCTTTTGTTGCAGCTGTGGGCTCCTGGGCCTCCAGTCCTGCTGCAGGGTTTGGTCATCATGCAGAAGCTGGGCAAGGACTTAAAATCTGATATCCATCTTGTCCCTTTCCGCTGCTTTATTTACTCTTTCTTCATGCTGCCTGTGGGTAAGTGGCTTTTTGGTGGCTATTTCTTACCAAGTGTTGCTGCTAGTGACACTGCCTCATCTTTGCTTTCTCCTGCTGTGGGTCAGGTGATGAAGAGTTCCCCAGAATTACTCCCACAGGTGTCCTACAGTCAGCTGAGTCCTGCCACAAGGCAGCTGCTGAGCTGCTTTGTACTTGGGCTGGGTCTGGACATCTTGATGTGCCCGGCACTGTCTGTGCTCTTGGTCTATGGGTAGATATCCACCCGGGACAATGTCTGCACTGGGGCACAGACTTCAGCAGGAAAATATGTTTTTTTCTGGCAGTGCTCAGGTTTTTCTGGGAGCTGCTGGCATGAGGGTGGGCTGAGGTACCTCAGAGTTCATGTAAATTCAAGGAATGAGGGTTAGTCTGTTAAGGGGTCTTTGGAGAGGGATTGCAGATACTAAGAAGGCACATAGTTGTGCAAGAGGTTGGACTGGGGAAACTACCCCCACTCAGACCAACCCAGCAGCCAATAAAAAATGCAGTTTTCACCTAAATCAGCCCTGCAATTGCAGCCCACTGCTAAATGGCATGTCCACATATCTGCACCACTGTGGGAACAAGAGTCAAGGTAGTGTCTGCAGCTGGGGTGAAACTGTGTGCCACACACAAATCCAAGCCAGAATGGTGAATGCAAAACTGTGTGATGGGCTGTTCTTTGGTTTGTCATGTCTTACCAGGAAAGCTGGTCAGCTTTATGTACACACAGCAGAACAAACCTGGATATTCTGCAGAGGTTGTGGGGAATGAGGGTCATAATAGATCTTTGGAATGAGATGAGCTTATTTCTGAGGCCTTAAAATGCAGGTACTCAACCTTCTCTGTGCACATGGAGGTCTTCATCTCTGCATCAGGCTGCTGCCACGCCATTCAGCCCACCTGGTACTACTAGGGATGCAGGAAGCAGCTAGAAGAGCTCCTCTCCAGAGACCTTGCTGACAAGTGGTGAGACAACAGGGGCTTTCTGAAAACATGGATGGCCAAGATGGTGCTCACTTGCAGGATCTCCTGGAAGAGGACCACATTCTCCATGCTGTACTGCCTGGAGTCTGTCCACTCCTGATTCTGCAGAGGTGGGGAGGAGTGGTGGGACTGGCAGGGGGCTAGTGGTTTCCTTGTGGACCTCTGGCAGCCCAAACAGGCAATAAAACATAAACAGCTGCAGATATGCTACCTGGCTGTAAAGGGGAAGTAGAATGTTTCTACCACAGCACCTTTAGCCAGATTCTTGACCATACTATGGCAGTTATTCTTCCCTTTTTCTCCCCCATCTGCTCTTCTGGGCTAATGTGCTGTTTCAATCTGGAAGCATTCTAGCTGGTGACAGCCCTTCTTACTCTCCTTACTGAGGATACATAGGGAAGACATCACAGGAAGCTCCCCAGCAACTTTCCTTTCCCAGGGTTTTAATGAGGTGGCATGGGTCTTCTCCAGCTGGGCTTAGACCAGTTTGATGAGGGCATGGCACAGAAGCATGAAGTGAGTGAGAAGGCTGCAATGGAGTTCCAACACCAGGCAGGTGCTCACTGGCAATGTACAACCTGCAGCATTTTGGCTGGGCAGGGGCCTATGGAGAAGATTGAAAAGGGAGTCCTAGCCCCTTGGGCAGGGGTGCAGGGTGACCCCAGGGGAAACGCCTCCCTGAGATGGCTGTTGTGCCCTCAGGCCCCTGGAAACTTGGTGTATGAGCAAAGTCTGGGAGCCTGAGCCTGAGTCCAGACAAAAATGAAACAGCTGCCTGTGGAAGAAAAGTTGTCCTCTCTTCTGAGCAAGGGAAAGACTCTTGACTCCTTGCTCTTGAACTGGGTTGTCTCCTCAGCTGCTTCTCCATCTCTTGCAACAGCAACATGGTGTCTGCACCGAGCTTTTTTTCTGGCTATGGTGCAGGCTGTGCTGCAGCTGCAAACCCCAGCAATGCTGCATGGGGCCATCCTGTTTGCTTGCAACACAGCAGCCGCCTCCACAAAGGACTTCTCCTTCTCACCCCAAACCAACGCCGCCTGGAGCTGTAGAGCAGCTGTGTGATCACTCTACACGCAGCCCAGGTCCCCACCACTGAGAAACGCTGAGGCAGCTACTTCAAAGGTCACCCCAGCGATTCCGGGAGCAGGAAAGGCTCTGATGTGCAACACGGCTGTGAGGGGAAGTATGCACCAAGCTGTGACCGCTGTGGTTGTTATTACAGAAGCTCAGGAAACCAAAGCCCTGGGCAGGCGAAGGAGTTTGGGTCCTCTGCAGCCCTGGGAGATCACCCCACTCCCTGCACCAGAGTCTCACATGCAAGCAGCTCTTAGAGAACGAAAAATGGGGGAGGTGAAGATGTTCACAGCCAGTGGGGTCAGGTGAGCAGCTCTGCCTTTTCACCTCTCTAAGGTGAGCATGTTTAGTTGGAAGCGTGCTTACATGCAGTGCTTGAGATCTGGTTTAACTCAGGGTTGGTTTCTAATGGATGCTTGGGATCCAGTTTAACTCAGGGTAGGTGCCTAATGATGTGGAGGTGTCCCAAAAGCTCCATGACCTTGGGTCATCCTCTGTTGGTGAAAATGGACACCGCTCAGATCCATGATGGCCCCCACAAGCTAGAGTGGTTGAGATGAGAGATCTCACCTTCAGATAGGTAAGAAAAGTCCCACCAGCCAACCCTGGTCAATAAAGGGAGTATTTCAACCTGCAGCTGCACCAGAAGTGGTGAACACTGATTATTTTTAATTGTATCAGTGCTTTAAATAATATCAGAAACATGAGCTACATCCAGCTCCTTAACCCACTGTCACATGAAATGACCCCAGCCATAAATGGGCTGTTAGAAGCAATCTTGCTTTGAATTTGTGCAGGCTTGCCCTGCCAGATGGGCTTGTCCTCAGTGTCACCTCATGAAGTTGTGCCAAGGTTTATGTCCCCAGCACACAGTGCTGGGAGCAGAGCTGGCTCCTGTGGTCAAGGCTGAATTCTCCAAATACTTTTGGTGGAAGATCAGATGTAAACATCTATTATTTTTTTTCCCAGTGTCAGCATAGCTCTGCTGCTTTCTGGGCTTAGCTTCTCTGAGTTCCCAGAGATTAAAAAGGACAGCACAGGTCATGAGCAAGAGCACTTGGGGACAGAAAACACAACGCAGAGTTCCAGTAGCAATGCCTGTGGCTTTCAAGTCCACTTCCAGCCCAGCAGCGACAGCAGCTTCCCATTCCTGAGCATTTGCAGTGTGCTCAACCCTCAGCATTAACCAGCCATGAGTCATGGTCTGAAAAATGCTGAGGTGTGATTTAAAGCCCAAGTGTGCCTCTTTTAAAAATAAAGCATGGAATCCTAGAATGGTTTGAGTTAGAAGGGATGCTAAGCATCACCTAGTTCCAACCCTCCCCTTCTCTGGCCAGGGTCACCTCCCACTAGACCAGGTTGCTCAAAGCCCCATCAAGCCTGCCCTTGACCACTTCCAGGGATAGGGCATCCACAGCTTCTCCAACTTCTTTATGTACCCTCTGGTATTTTTTTCTGCCTAAGATGACTACAAAATCCTCCTTTCTTACATTGTCATGCTCTTTCAGGACCAAAGGGTATTGGGAAACGAAGCAGAAGTGACAAGATCTAGCCGAAGTTCACTGGAGGTGCTGAGTGGCAGGTTTGACGCTCTGCTGAAGCCACCCATAGGGAAATGCTCCCCAGCCAGCTGCATAATTGCAGTGGGAGACTTTCCTTGAAACTGTGATCTCAGTGTGTCTCCCACACACAGCCCTCTTGTCTCCTCTCTGTGCATACACTGAGATATTTTTTTTTGGGGTGGAGGTGCTCAAGGCTCCTGCCTATAGATGATGCCCAGAAATATAGTGCTGTAAGCTCTGGAGCTGCTGCTGCTGTCCAGGCAGCAGGATCTCCAGGTGCCAGCACAGGGTGGCAGGGGAGGCTGTGGGTGGGAGGGCTCATACGGGGGCTCTTTCAGCTGTTCCTACCTCCAGCCACATCAGAAATTGCTGGAGTGGGGCTGGGGTCTATTACTAGACCAGTTGCAGCCACTGAGCTACATATATGTGGGACACTAATGGCAGAGCTGCTGTAAGAAGCTGCTACAGGAGCTAATAGTGTCTGTAGTGAGACTGACTGCTGCAGTAGCTCTCTCGGGTGTTCCCTGTCAGCCTTCTTCCAGCTTCTGCTGGAGCCTGCATCAGCAGCATTGCTACAAATACCAGTACTATGACTATGACTGCTGATTTTGCAATAAACCCCTACTGCCATTGCAATCCTCCCCCCAAATGTAACTGGTGGGGTGCATGCAGCTTCCAGTTTAACAAACCCCCTCAAGCCCCCAAGCTAGCAGCTCTCCTCCCCAGTTGTACAGGGTCTGCCTCAGGGCATGTGTTTTGCCAGGTCCCATAAGCTGCCCTTCTGAGACAGGTGGATTTGCAGATCAGAAAAGTGCTTTCCAGGGCTCGGTGGTCCTTCATGTCCCATCCACACTGGTCCCTTACTTGTGTGTGGAAGAAGAACATGGAGTCATAGGAGGTCCCCAGAGTCTCAGCAGAAACGTTGTACCTCAGCGCAGATCTGCCCCTCCATGTGTCTGACAGCAGGTCTAGTTCCTGGGGAACTACTGGCTGATCACCTGCCAAATTGTTCCCAAGTCCCTTGTACCCTCCTTACCCATTGCCTCCACTCCACGTGTACAGTCTGTGTGCACCCATGCTGGGGAAATACTTGGGAAAAAGCATCTGGGAATAGCACTTCCCCATCCAGTTTTCTTGGTAGCTGAAAAGCCAGTGAGCTGCTTTTTGCTATCAGACACACAGTTTCCTGGCATTCCAGGATCTTCAGATGAAACACCAGCTTCCCAGGTATTGGTGAACACCAACTGGTGTCACTTCTGTCCCTCTGAGGTCTCCAGCAGCTTCAGTTTGGTGGCAGAGGCTGTGACTTCCCTATGTGTGGCTTTGCAAAACTCTTTTCTCCTCTGTACAAAGCAACAGTGGTGCAAAGTGCAAAGCTGGGGTGTTGCAACAACACATGGTGGGGCAAGTTATCCTTCAGTGCTATGTGGGTCACCCCTTTCCTTCCAGCCAGCCCCCCCAGCACCAGCCTGCAGACATGCTATTTAGGCAGATGCAAATTTCCTGAGGTGCCAGTCAGATGCCTTAAAGTTGGGGGAAAGCCATAAAACCCACAAACCAAACCTGATGCAGCTGTGTGGCTATGTGCTTTTGCTTGCAGGAAAAGCCAAGCAGCAGCAGGCTAGTCCCCAGATGAATCTTTCCTGCTGTATCAAGCATAAATTCATCAGATATTCCATTTCCTGGAAAAGAAGCAGAATAATTCACTCAGAAATAGAGTAGAGCTATTTTTCCCTCTGACATGGTGAATGCAATTACCTAAGGCATGGGAGGCTGAAATAACTCACTTATTCAGCCCCCACTCTCCAAAGAAACCACCATCATTCTGTCAGGAAAGGCTTTAAAAACCAGTTCACATCCTGAATGCTAAAACATCCCCACATGCAGAACCTGTCCTTATGATTTCCACGCACCAGCCGCAGCATCACAAACAAAACAACAAACTCCCAGGCAGGGCAGAGATCATTATTATCAAGCCTATAGACACCACAGAACCTCCCTGTGTTTTCTGGTCCTTAATCCTCATTCTGCTGGCATCTCCTTGTCCTTCAGGAGCAGCTCCTGGCATCCTGTTATCAGTGTGTGAGCCACACTGGGGCTGGGGAAGTGCGTGTGGGGGAAGAGAGTCCCAAGCTGTGTTGGTCTGGGGAGCTTAATGAAGGGAAACCATAAGCCTTCACTTGCTCCCCTAATATAATCACATTTAAGCTGCACCCTCCACTTCCACCTCCTCTGCCATTATATAATGGGGAGGAGATTAATGATTTTCAGCAATGCTGTCTGAATGGCAGTGGTCCAGTTGCGGACTGTATAATTTTGTTTGTTTGTATGTTTTTATTGGTGGGGGGAGAGTAGGTTGGCAGAGGGCAGAAAGCATCAGTTTGGTTTGTCTGCAATCCCTGTTTTGCTCTGGGAGCTTTAGAGGACAGACACATTCTTCCATCTCTGCTAATCCTCCCCTGATACAGGGGATTTTCCTGCCATTAAATGATAGCTTGCGAGAAAAAAAAATGCCAACTTTTCAGACACTGACTCGTATGGCTAGTGGCAGCCTCATGAACAGGAGGGAGGACACAGCCACTGCCTGGCTAGGTAAGCAATGTATCTATGATAATTTGTTGGAATTTTTAGTTTTGTCTGTTTGATGCTCCTCTGTACCAGCATCTATCTTCTGAGAGATGGCCAATCTCTTACTCTTGGTGGTCTTTTCCCACCTCAGATGACAGGAACCTGCCCCTGGCACAGCTCCTGGGAAGAATGTGGATGAGCTCATACAAAGGTGTAGCACAAAGCTGAACAATCCCCTGAGAAGGTCAACGGTGGAATAAACATACTCACCAGAAAGGCACTTGGGGACTTCTTCGATTTGAAATTGTGTGGAGAGGAATTTTGTCTTGGGTCGTTGTCCTTTATAAACACAGAACTTATTGTGGGAAAATTATGCAGGGAAATGACAGAGGATGAAACCTATCCTTGCTCTTCCTGTGTGCTTTTAGATCACTCAAGTTCACTTTCCAGACCTGAGATGCCACTAGTGAATAATCAAGGTAATGTTTGCCATCATTTTAAATGGTGAGTATATTCTTATTCTGCATTACCCAGTAGTGTATTAGACAGATTGTTTGGAAAGGTGTAGGTTAAATGCTCCATTATTGCAATCATTGTCTCTTTGCCCTTCTGGAAACTCTGCAAGTAGTTTTTCAGTCTCTCACTCTTCCTTCCAAATACTCAATTATTGTTGTCATTAAAAGACTGAAAAATACCATCCCTGGATGGAATTTTGTTAATTTCTTATTGCCGTGTTTCACCCCTTTTCTTAAAAACCCATTTGAGCATCTTCTGTTTCAATGAATTGGAGGCATCTTACAGCTGCCGCTCTCTCTGCTGCCATGGTGTAAAAAGCAAAGAACATCTTTTTGAGGAAGGGGAAGGAGTAAGGAAGGAGACATGGCAATGTTTCATGCTACGTTGGTCAGAGGAGATATGGCCAGCAGCACAGATCTGTGCTATAAGCAGTGGCTCTTCTGAGGATTTGGTGGGGTTCCTATGAAAAAGAAAGATGGACAACTACCACAAAGGCTGTGGTGCTGAGCTCCTATTGCCAGGGCTTTGTTTTCTAGTTGAATGGTCCCCAAGAGCTTGTGTTCTGTGTACTGCACAATGCAGAGAAACACACTTGTAAAATGGAGGTCATAGAAGTTTGCTGTGAAATGCCACTGCATTTGGCACAAAAGACTCCCTTGTGTGTCAGGAGAACAGGCTGGCTATAGCTGATATACAGACATTTACCAAGTGATAAGAGAACAAGCAGGGAGGGAAAGGATGAGATTTGGTTAGCAGAGTGCTCATTCCTACACTGCATGCAGTGTCCACTGCTGCTGAGGGAGGTCTGCTCTTAAGGCCAGAGATGTGACTGAGCTCGAGGTGACTGTAGGTAACCACTGAACTCACGTGGGACAGTCTCACATGTGGATCAGCCTGTGCACATATAGAGCATACTATGCATAGTATGCCCCTCTGGATGTCACCCTGAACCTATACAAGGCTCTCATTCCAGCAGCAATACTTACATCCATCCTTTCCAGAGAGCCACCTGCAGTCAGACATTTGGGACAGGGCAAATCCTTAATCTGTCTGGCCCTCAGTTTATGTAACTGCCCCACAAAAACAACATATGCCCTGTTTGCAGGCAGTAGTGTGGACTGGTGCAAAGGATGGCAAATGAGGCAGCCCCTGGGCAGCATGCCTAAAGAAAGAGCAATCTGAGGCCAGCACGTTGCCCCCCCCTCTTGTCCTCAGGCTCCTCACTGTTGTCTGCCCAGGGCCCTGACTGAAGGGACCATTCCTGCAGCTGTGACTGCTAGATAAGAGCTCAGGAAAAAAGATCAACATCCAAACAAACAAAATGAAAACCTGTCTGATATTCTTTGCATCTCTCAGAGTCATCCACTATCATTTATCCTTGAATTGATGCTGTTTTGCTAATTCTCCAGTCACAACAACATGACCAGACTTGATAGGACAAATCAGAGCCTCTTTTGATAGTGGACACAGCTAAAGTCCTTCTCAGATCTTACAGTAGCATACAGTAGCACCAGCAACATGATCCCAGCAGAGCTGTAATAAAGGTGGCTGTTGGTAAAAGCAGTAACCCATGTCTTGTTGAAAAAAATATAGGAGGTTTGTGTCTGTGTGTGAGCAAATAAGCTGCAGCAGAAGGAAAAACCAATCAGTAACAAGACCACTATTTCCTGCTGGTGACTACATGAAGAGTTTGCTGGTGTGGCTTGTTTTTTTGAGTGGCTAATAGAACATCCTTTCCAGTTATAAAATGATCTCTGCTTTCAGTTCTTCCTCTGTAATGAGTTTATATTGCAAACGTCTGCTTGCCTGGACGCTTTATCCCCTCAAAACTGCCTGTCCATAAAGATTGATGTCTCCTCTTTTATTTTTCTCTGATTCTGAGCTTTAACCTTCTCTTTCTGTATGTGCATCCACCTGCATGGGTCTAATTTGAAAACAAGCCACAATAGTCACACTCCGCACATGCCAGGCTGATAAAAGGACAAAGCAGCTGCTCCCATCAAGAGTAAGACATTGTAGCAGCTCTCTTGAGAACTGGGAAACCAGTGAAAACTGTGCTGGAGGCATTGAGTATCTTACCTGTGGTGAGATCATGAAGAAAGTAGCTGACCAATATTCCTTAATTTGTTTTTCCCTTATGCCTTTCTCCCAAAACATGACGAGAGTGTGTTTTTAAACACATTCCTGCATTCTTAGCAGCTAATGGTTCCCTTTGCAGCGCTAGATCAGCTCATCTCTCTGGTGGAGAACTGTTCAGTGGAACAAACAGAAAAGAAGTAAAAAGGAATCAATCCGATGTGCTGCAGGGAAATAACCGATCTTCCATGACTGCTGCTGGGCTAGAATATGCTACCCTCCCCCTTCCTCACCTTGAAATACTTCAACCTGTCTGTAGCTGCTGCCCTTCAAAGTGTATCTCTGCCTGCTTCCTTTTCAAACTACATTCTTTTAGCCTGCAGAGAGACGCTGAGAAATGCTTCAGCTGATTCCCTGTTTTGGGGACAGAAACTAATCAGAGATGATATTCCAGATGAGGGGATGGATTGGAAAGGATTGAAATGACCTGGAAATTGAAATGACCTTGGAATTGGAGCACTTCCTTTGGAATTAGGGTGGAAGTGGGGACCCTTTTTTGATTTTGGCATGGGGGTTGGAACTCCATGATCTTTAAGGTCCATTCCAACCTGAACTATTCTGTGATTCTGTATAAATGCATGCTCCTTCTCGGAAGGTTTAAACATCCCAGCAGAGAAATTTTTGGGGGTTTCTCAGTAGAGCTCTTCAGTCAGCACTGGCATACAGGTGGAGAGTGGCTAGAAGGGAGACAAAGACAGCACGATCACTTTTTACTGTTGTGGGCAATGCATTTGCTAACACTGCAAGCTGATTCTCTCCCCCCCTGCCTCTCTGTCAGTGCTCCTCTGGGTCCCCCACGTCCAGTCGGTGTGGGCCTGTGTGAGGTCCTGCCCTCCCAGCTGCGTGTGCACCCAGGAGCGGAGCTGCTCCGTCCTCTGCGACCGCGCTGGCCTGGGGCAGATCCCCAGCGAGTTCCCTTGTGAAGCCTCCTCTATCAACCTGGACAAAAACAGCATCAAGTTCCTCTCTGAGAGGGCCTTTGGGACCTTGCCTTCCCTCAAATCCCTGTCTCTCAACCACAACAACATCTCCTTCATCACCCCGGGGGCTTTCAAAGGACTGCCCAGCTTGACCGAGCTGAAGATGGCCCACAACGAGTACATACGTTATCTCCACACGAGGACTTTCACTGCCCTCAGAAGGTTGGTCAAGCTGGACCTGGCAGACTGCAACCTTTTCAACATTCCAGACAGGATATTCATTGAGCTGCCTGCTCTTCAGGAGCTTTTCTGCTTCCAGAACAACTTCCGGAGGATTCCAGGTGCCATCAGGGGCATGGAAAACCTGACTCACGTTTACCTGGAGAGAAACAGGATTGAAGCGGTGGCCTATAACTCCCTGCAGGGCCTGACCAAGCTGAAATACCTGAATCTGCAGGACAATAGGATAAACGTCATTCATGAGCGAGCTTTTCAGGGCTGCCAGAAGATGGAGTATCTGTACCTGAACGACAATTTGATCAGCGAGCTTCCGGAAAACTCCTTCGATGGTTTGAGGTGCCTGAAGATGCTCAACCTGGGGGGGAATTTCCTGCGGAATGTTTCCAACACCTGGTTTAGGGACTTGGGGGAGCTGGAAGTCCTCTACCTGGACCGCAACAGGATCAACTACATCGAGGAAGGGGCTTTTGAGAACCTCACCAGCCTGGTCGCATTGCACTTGAACAGCAACAACCTGACCACCCTGCCCTTTTCTGTCTTCCAGCCAGTCTACTTCCTCGGGCGGCTCTACCTCTTCCGCAACCCCTGGGAGTGCGACTGCCGCATCGAGTGGCTGAAAGAGTGGATGGAGAACTACAGGCTGGTTAGGGATATCCCTTGTGCTTCCCCTTCCTCCGTAGCTGGGATTGACCTAATGGAGGTACTCTATGAGAGATCGCCAGAAGGCTACTGCCTCGACCCAGTGGAGCTGAACATCACATCTGAAAGCCCAACCCCCAGTGGAGAGCCTTGGTCTACCACAGAGAGCAAGTTCAACAGCCTTATCTCCAAACTCTTGCTCCAGATGGGTCTTTCTGAAGAGGTGTCGAACACCACTGACGTCTACAGTAACACCACACAACTGATTGGACTGGCTGGTGGGGTTTCTTCTGGAATGGGGGAAGATGGTGTTGAGGCTGTCTCCTTCTCTTTTTATCTCCCAGTACTTTTTATAGTGATTGTTTTGCAGCACAATTAATATAAGGGCTATCTGTAGCGTGGGAACTACTTAAGCATTAATCCCTGTACCTGCCTACTCACTGGGAAAAGCTTGGTATGATTTGCCTTGGATACATATCTGGCTCCAAACTCTCCTGAGTTGGGTTGGTTGGACCTGGCTTTAGATTCCCTTGGGAGGCTCTGGGGTCTGTCTGAAAGCTGAGTCTCAGACTGAGAGAGAAACCTGCCCTGTGGTGTCTCAGGGCCTCCGGGACACTTGCAGAGCTCTGTGGAAGAGGAGCAATGTAAGAATGGCAGGAGGGTTGACTTCTGCTTAAGGACATGCAATGTTTGTACTACATATTGTGTCACACTATGCTGTTCTAATCAACTATGTCATCAGTTTTCTTTCATATGATATTTTATGTGTTTATTCTCTGATATCTTCATTGAAAGCTGCTATTATGTTTTATGAATTATGTTTTTCTCTATCAGAGCAGCTCAATAAAATAATATGATGTTTTGCACTTAAAGATAAATTAACTGGAAATCTCTGGATTACTCTGATGGTGTATTTTTTTTGTAGGCTACTCAAGCGGATACACATAAATGTGTATTTTATGGTTTATAGCAAATGTCAAGCTACTTATTGCAGCATAAAGAATAGACACTTTGAATTAGAAGATGACAGTGCTTGCATTTATGCTAAGTAGCAAAGCTTTATAAATTAAGTGACTGCATAGAAATACACTTCTGTGACATTTAAATCGTATTAATTCATTGTACATGGCTTATCATACTATGATGTACATGTTCATATGAAATGATACAACATATACAATGTTTTATTACTGCTATAATGTCATGAAATAAAAATAAAAATGGAAAATAATTTAAAAATAACCTTTCAAACATTTTCCTAAGGCTTCCCTTTCCCTTTTCATGTTTTTTCATGAGCCATTGAACATGATCATGATGTTCCAGCTCAGTACCTATGAGTGCTGGAGCAGCAGTGGCAGAGAGGAAGCCACTCAGCTCATGTTTTGTCGCGGTGGTGGTTCAATACAGACATGTTGTCTAAAAACAACTGAGGGTGGCTGTCTTTGCCTCTCCCCCTTCCCTCAGTCACATGTTGGTAGGTGCCCAGAAACAATTGCAAAGGACAGGCCAGCTGAAGATGGACTTCAAGCACTGAATGTCTGGAAAACAGTGGGTAATGGTGGATCAGTCTGTTCACATTGGCTGGGCTGTGCCAGCCATGAGTGAGAGTTAATGCCCTTGGCCTCAAGCCCTACTGTCACCCCAGGCAGACTGTGAACAGCCCCATGGATGGTCTCACAGCCCATAGGGTGAATGGCTCTGTTGGAATCTGACATCATTTAACATACAAAATCACTGCAGGCTCTTGAACTCTTGTGGCAGCTGTGACACAAGACAGAGAAACCACATTTTTGTTCCTGAGCATTTTCCCAGCAAAAAAGGAAGCATCTCCAGTGGTGTCAAGCCACATGGCTAGGGGCAGCAGCACACTGTCTGAAAAGAATCAGCTTTTGAATCAGCACCAGCAATTTCTAGAAGAAAACCCAGCCTTCCCTTTTGTGATGGCTCCTCTGCTACTCATAGCTCAACCACAGTTTTTCCTCAGGGGAGCAAGATGCCAGATGGTTTGATAAATGCCTATTTGACCTGTTCCATGAACTAAATTCAATGAGTTTGGATTTCCAGGCTATTTACGAATCCATTAATCTTCTTAAGCACTAAATTCATCTGTGTATTATAAAAGGCTGCTTTTCAAACCTCGCCCAGCCCAATGCTGTAGAGGCAAATTATGTTAAGGATGCGTTTACAAGAGCAATATGTCATCCTGCCAGGGAAGGTTTATCAATAGGCTTGGCACAGATGGTAGGATATTGGGCATAAATGATTGTATTTCACTCCTTATAAGTACATGGGTGAATGATATTTATAACCCACATTTTCTGCCCTGAGATACATTAGAACTAAAGATCATCTTACAATGTAGTTGTTGACTGTGGGTTTTCAGGTTAATTCAAAGATGCTTCTGCTTTGTCTGCAAGAACAGCACATCTGGATGTGAAGCACCTTGAAATCAGTACCTGAGGGGGTCCTACAGAAAGGCAGGGGAAGGAATTTTTAACATAATATCAGATGGGAGGACTAGAAACAATGGATATAAATTAGAGGGGGATAGATTTAGACTAGACATAAGAAAGTAATTCTTTACAGTGAGGGTGGTGAAACANTGAAATGTAGGTTTCTAGCAGAGATTGAACCATCAGGTGACAGGCAAGGGTCCTGCTTATCATACTTTCCTGTGTTACACTGGGCAAGTGACCTTGGGCATCAGTGATTTTAGAGAACCTTGCATCCAAATACCCAAACTGATTGCCCCAGAAAGCTTCTTCTTTGCTGCTGTGGTATAGTTGTCATTGTCTAGAAAGTCTCTATCTGGCATCATGCTACATGTAATGGGCTTGTTTCACTGGTTACAGGGCTAGATGCCAGTACATAATTGCATTTAAAAAACCCCCTTTGTTTTGAATCTATTGATTAGAAAACAAGTTCAATTAAGCATCTGCCTTTTGCCTAAATATTTGACTTTTTAATTTTTTTGGACTGGTCTCCTGCTGCAAAATTGTGCTTCAGCTGTTAAAACCTGAACCAGCTGTTTCTTACAGATCCAAGGCTCAGAGTCCCTTCAAAATCTGCCTCTGGACTGAAACACCTCCAAAGATGTCAGGGAACTGGAGGTCAGGCCCAGCTGAGATGCCAGTCTCGGTTTACACTGGCCTGGGGCAAAGCTGCTCTTTTAAACTCGGATATATATATAGATGAACACAAATATGGCAGCAGATAGTTCTGTTCACAGTAACTCTTATCCAAAGCCTGATTTCACTGACCCTGTGGTCATTGAACCAGTATGATGTCATACTCTGTGGTTAGTTTCAAACTTGACTGTGAAATGTTCATTACTGCTACTGTTTTCATTTTTGGCCTTCACCACATCCTTTGGTATTCAGTGTACCCTCCCTCTTCATCTCTCTCTCTCTTAAGAACTCATTTAAATTAATTTTTCATTTGTTCAGCATGAACCTAGTATGAAAATACTAAACTAATTTTAAAAGACCTGAAACTTCTGTCAGCTTTCCTGTACTCACCTGTCTCATAGTTTACTTCATGTGCATACCCTATTTATTTGCATTTTTGGATTAACAGTTAATTCACTCTGTGCTCTTTCAGTATCTCAGACAAGAGCTTCTTGAGGTGGTTGTCAGTTCACAATGAGACAAGGACAAGTGTTCATCTTTCATCCCCTCTTATGTCTCCCCCAACCTCCTTTCCCCAGTTGCAACTGTTGATTCTAGTTCTAAGCCCAAACTTGCCCATGCCCTCACTGTGCTGCCATAGTAGGGGTCGACTGTGCTTAAAACTGGGCTTGAAACATTCCAGTTAAAAGCATCATCTCCTGCTCTCTGTTTTGATGGTTAGGAGCCCAGCTATTTCACCTAAAATGTTAGGAGTCAAATTTTGCTTAAGTGGGTTAAACTGGGGATAACAATAAGAAATGCTACATCTGAAAGGGGGACTAATTAAATTGGAAAGAGCATAACCAATTGCTGGTTTGCACTCTATGATCTGTTCTTGCCAGCATGGATCTGGTGCAAAGGTACAGAGAGAGATTCAGGGCTCTCATAAAGTAGCAATGGAATTTAAGAAACGCTGCATCAAAATAGATCCTGCTCTATATTTTAAGACAAACTGTAAAAATCCTCTTATTCTAGCACTTTTGTCATTAATTCTTGACATTAGTCTTATGTAGAACAGCTTTTTTTTGGAAGATGACATCTTTGCAGCTTGTCTACCTCCTCCTTCATCATCCCTGAACTGGTACATGGGCAGCTTCTGGGTTGATTACTTATATGCTTTAATTAAAATGATGAAAAATAGGTAAACATATAGCAACTGATCAGATCTGACTACCTACCATGAAAATAACCTCTGGAAGTTATCCAGCTTCAGCTGAAACTGGGTCTAACAGGAAAGGAGATGTGCAATACTACACAGGGACACTAGAGCTTGTTGTGTGGGATTACACAATACAGAGCAATAATTGTGTGGGATCTTCAGGGACCTTCGAACCACCACAGCTCTGATCTGCACTGTAATCCAAGTAGGTCTGAGGTACTGCTCCTGTTTTCCCTCTACACTAGTGCTTGCACAGCTGTAGACAGCTAGATTAGGAACCACTATCCCTACATCAGTTTTGGACAATACTGGTTTCCTGATCTGGCTCTCAGGGAAAGAGCATGAGGAAAGGAATACTCCTGTCATTAGCAATGGGGAGGGCATAGAACCACAGTATAGCACAGATTTCAGCAGCTGTGTGGACACAACCCTCACAACTCTGAGAATCTTGTTTATGAGGTTTGTGGTGAGGGTTGCCCCAGTGGGATGTTAACCCCAGAGAGGGCTGAGTTGTGAGCGGTCATGGAGGAAGCAAACTGTGCAGCTGGCAGGACTTGAGCTGGGCCAGAATCTGCAGCCATATCTCACACACACATTGTTCTGTGTAGTGGTGAACCATCCTACCATCACAAACTCTGGTCTTCACAGCCTCCCTGAATACATCCAGCTTAGGAGTATGAAGCTGGGTGGCAGAAGGAGGGGCAGAGGACAAGCAGCAAGGTCTGAATGTGGCAGGTGTTTGGTCCAGCTCTGTATCATAGAATCATAGAGTTGGAAGGGACCATCAAAGGTCATCTAGTCTAACTCCCCTGCAGTGGGCAGAGACATCTTGCTCTAGATCAGGTTGCTCAGAGCCTCATCAAGCTTGACCTTGGATGCCTCCAGGGATGGGGCCTCTCCCACCTCTCTAGGCAACCTGTTCCAGTGCCTCATCACCCTCATAGTGAAGGCTTTCTTTCTGACATCTAATCTAAACCTGCCCTGCTCTAGTTTAAAATCATTATCTCTCATCCTATTTTTACATGCCCTGGCAATCAGTCCCTCCCCAGCTTTTTGTAAACCTCCTTCAGGAAAGCTAGGCTGCTATGAGGTCTCTCCAGAGCCTTCTCTTCTCTCCATGCTGAACAGCCCCAACTCTCTCAGACTGATCTTGTAGCAGCAGTGCTCCAGCCCCCTGATCATCCTCATGGATCTCCTCTGGACCCTCTTCAACAGGTCCATGTTCTTTTTGTGCTGAGGGCACTGGAATTGGACACAGTATTCCAGATGGGGTCACACAAGAGCAGAATAAAGGGGCAAAATTGCCTCTCTCCATCTGCTGGGCATGACTCTTCTAATGCAGCCCAGATGGTTGGCCTTCTGGGCTGCAAGTGCATGTTGTTGGCTCGTGTCCAGCTTTTCACTCATCAGTAACCCCATGTCCTTTTCTGCAGGGCTGCTCTCTACCACATCACCTCCCAGCCTGTATTGGTAAGGTGGATTGGCCTGGCCCAAGTGCAGCATCCTCACTGGTCCTTGTTGAAGGTCATGAGGTCTGCACAGGCTCAGCTCTCCAGCCCATCCAGGTCCCTCTGGATAACATCCTGTCCCTCCATCTTGTTGACTGCACCACCACTCAGTTTGGTGTCATCCACAAACATGAACAGAAACTCCAATGGAAGCCTTGGTGAGGTATCAGTTCTTATTTCCTTAAGGAATATGAGAACCTGAAGAATTTTGATTATCTCATGAATCATGTCCTCCTGCTGCAACCATTACAAAGCTCTCTGAAAGATTCATGTTCTCTAACATGCACATGTTGAATAACTGTTTTATGCTTTAATTTTTGTTTTGCTTAGCCTTAAGGGCTGACTCACAAGTGTTAGTCATGGAGGTGAGGAGAGGTCTAAGGAAGCTCAGGCTTTGTGAAGGTAGACAGGGACAATCAAGGTTTTCTTGCTGTAGGCAAGGCAATACCAAGCACCTGGTGTGGTTAGGATCTGCTGGACTTGCAGGAAAGCAGGCCATGCAGGCAGGTTTGAAAATACACACAGCTCAGTGGGCTTTAGTTTTGTTTTCATCATCAAAAGCTCCAAAGTAAAGTGCACAGTGCCACGACTAAGCAAGTGGGCAAACATGATAAATCTGTAACAAAGGACAACTAACCGTGTGCATATAAATTGGGGTGGAGTTGGCACCAGCAGTTCCTCACCATGTGGAATAATTATGTCTCCACATGTTCTGACAATAAGATGTATTTCAGACACGATGTGGACAGGCACTTCCTTGATGTATGAGACTGGCAAGCAGTCAGAAGACAAAATATAGAAATAAATTACAAGCTTGCAATCAGGCAAAGTTTGTTCTAAATATCTGTGCTAAAACAGGAGATAGATTGTTTTAATAAGCAAAAAGCAGGACTAAAATTTGCAGATGCGGAGGGTTTTTTTAGGATAGTAATGTTTAAAGTAGGTTTTGGTGAATTCCAAATAACTCAAAAGCCAGGTAATTTGGAACCATGTGACACATGAGATAGATGTTGACACGTAAGGTGATACATATCAGAAGACACACCACAAACTGTTCACGGACAAGAAAAAATGAGAAAAAAAGGAGAAAAAATGACACAAGAATTGCCATGAAGGGCTGGTAGATCAAACGGCATAAACCAAACAAAACACTGAAAGCAACAAAGACTGGGTCAGCAAAAATAGCAAATGATAATGCAGTAGGCCATTATGCATTTTAGTAGTACATCCTGATATGGAGTATGTCCAGCTTAGGTCTTACCATCTCAGAAAAGAAGTAGCAGAAATAAAGTTCAGTGGCAGAAGTAAATTAGAGGAGTTATGAAAGTAAGATTTCTAGTTCACCAGGACTGTAAAGACAGGTTTAGTTTAGGAGGAGGGACCTAGGAAGTGCTAAGCCCTATTCAGATGGAGAGACTAGAATGGAGTTAAGTCTTTTGGGGGCAATGATGCTTTGTCTCCTTTGAAAGCAGCTGCCAGCCAGCACTGCACAGATCATGAACAGTGTGGGACACAAATGATCACAAATTCTAGAGACAAGTGAGACATGTCTGCTCTGTGCCACAGGGCACAATGCCATTCACCAGATGATGCCCTGGGGATGTGGAGACTCACTTTGATGCCTGGGTTTTTCCCTGCTTTCTTTCTCCTAGCTGTGGTTTTTAAGAATGGAGCTGGATTTCCCAGTTCCTGGCTCAGACCTTGTCTGTGGTGTATCCTCCTGTGGCTGTTGACCACCATTTATAACTGATTCAAAAAATGAACTGCTGCAAGAAAACAGCTGTAAAATCACCCACACCCTCACAGTGTGAGACCCCTTGTTTTAAACTCTGTGAGCAACTGCCTTGGCACAGTGATGCCCTCCCGGTGAGCTCTAACCCTGAGCCAAGAAAATCCTCTGCCTTTCTTCCAGCCTTGGGAATTCTTCAATCTTTGGTCAAAGCAAGATCTTAAAAAAAGCTCCTTAATGTTTAACACCTCTCATTTAAATACTCCCATGGTTACATCTCACAGCACAAAGCTACCTGTCCTTTGGGCAGACAGTGGACCCACACCCATTATCTACAGCACCTACTGAAATCCAGATTTGAACACTACCAGAGATTACTGCAATGGGATAAAATCTTGGACAAAACACCAATTAAATTTACATGGAGTGTACCTGCAAACACTGCTTGGGTGCTGGGGACTGCTCAGCTTCAAGCTCTGGTGGAGTTGTTAATACCTGTATGTTTAGGTATCACCTCGCAGCCTTTCCTGCCTTTGACACTAAAACATAGATTAAATGCCTCATCCTTATGCACACAGCTTACAGACTAAGCAGGTAGCAAGTGACAAAGCAAGAAAGGACTTGCAGGGGGAAGTGACATGTCTTACCTTGCCTTGCACAGAAAGCACAGTTCTCATTCCCAGATCTGTGGTTCTGTCTCTAAGCCTCTGCGCTGTAGGCAATTAACCTTTTTCTTCACACGTTCAGTTCTACTATTTAATTACTGCTGAAGGGATACCTTATAAATCCAGATCAGGTTAGGTATGATCTCTTGAGCATGTAGATTGCTTAAGTGAGATTCAGGGATTTTCAAATGGCACGAATAATAAAACCCTGCCAATTAAAGTCTGAGTTTAGAATGCCTTGTTCTGTGGATTCCATTAGGTAACTTGCAATCACCTTGACTGTGATCTCTGGTATTCAGAAAGATAGATTTGTTTAATAAAATGTTTTTTCTTGCATTTTAAGTTTGGGCCTTTGCCATTGATTATTGTCCTAGACTGGAGCCCTTGTTGACTGCACCACCACCTTCTTTATCTCCTTTTGCAGTGGGTGTCTTTGGGGTGGCACTGCTCACAAGCACACAAGTTTCCCCAAAGAATTCCCCAGCAAATATAAACTTATCAGCACAGTGGGTGTTGAGATGTGTCTATCCAGGACTCTATGTTTGTCTGTCCTGAAAGAGGCCAGGCTCTCCTTCAGGAGACAACAGACAGCAGCCACTGACCCTAAGAGTCTGTAGGATTTAGTCCTATTTATCATCCTAATTAGCAGCTTTAGCCTTCGCTCAGGCCCAGTTACTGCACACAACCAAGAATAGAGTTTGGGAGAGCCTACAAAGCAACCCAACTGCTGGGCAGCTGGCATAGGGGCCAAGAATGAGAGATTAAGCAGCAACACCCTCAGTGACCTTCCACTTTTAAGCTGATTGTTTTAATGACCAAAACAGAGTAATATGTTAAAAACCTATTAGTGAAAATGCATGGCTGGACCAAAAGTCAAAGCTTCTTGAAGATACTGTGAATCTCTCCATCGTCTTCAGTGAATTAGTACCACTACCTGAAGCATTACTAAACTAAAACCCTAAACAAGACAATGCCATCAGAGTGGAACCCTCAAACTGCTCTAAAGGGCACCCTTCCAAGACAGACCTTGGCTGAGGCAGCTGCTCAAATCAACAAAGTATTTTCCTGCAAGCAGGATTCCCTTCCTCTCCTTTTCTAACACTTGGGAAATATCCCAAAGGCTTTACTGAAATGCTTATTTTGGTAAGTGAAGATATTTCCCTTTAGGAGTCATCATGATTAGATAACTTGAGAGTTCTTGAGACAAATCTGCTTTTTATACATTACAGAGTTTGTGTGTATTAAAAGACCACCCCCAGTTTTCAAAGGTTTCATAACAAACAGGAAATAACCCTGAAGAATTTATTTTCTTTTACCTACCGAGTGAATAATAGAAATCCTTACTGATATATTAAATCATAACCTTTATTGAGTATTGTTTTTGCTACATCTATCCTAGTAAGCAGAAATGGCTGTAAGGCAGAGTGAGGAGATTCCTAGACAGAGAAATTATTACATTCAGTGAAAAAGCACTGAGATTAAAAAGGAGTTTATAATACTCAATTTTTTTCTGTAAGCTAGGATGGATCCTCCAGCATTCACCATTATGTGCTGTAACACTGCAGCAACCTGTAGTATCTGCTGTTAATGAAGATAAAACATTCTACAAAATCATTTTACAAACCCTCTCTCCAGTTAACATGGAAATGAATCTTCAAAGACCTTTTGCAACAATGATACTTAGTAATACAGAGGGGTAAGACTAGTTTGCCAGTTGCTAGGAAAATCTACCATAAAATCAAGTTTCTGAGTGTGCTCCCTCTTTCCCCAGCAACATAAAGATGGATCCAGGTATAAGGCAGTTATATGGAATCTATCTGGATTTCTTCCTGTGCACTCAGTGGGTTAGTCCCATTGCAGATCTGGGCATGGCTTGATGCCATGAAGTGCTCCCTCCTCTGCTGCATCTCTTTTAAAAGCCTGTTCATGCTTTTGATGTACTCCCTGGTTTGTTAACTGTGATATTCAGCCCACTCCCTGTGTTTCAAGACTTGCCTCACCACTGTGACCATTTTGTGAGAAACAGGCAAAGTGAAGACTCCATCTGTGTGCCCGACAATGGAGAAAAAAAAGACATATTTCAGCTTCAAGGTCAATTTCATGTAAAACCACAAGCCAATTGTTCCCTTCCCTTTTTCTTACTTCTTTGCACTGATGGAAAAACAACTATGGCTACCGATAAAGGAAAATTTGCAATTACATTCCTAATATTCAACATCAGCTCTTTCAATGATAAAGAGTGGAATATGCTCCTAGTTCTGTTATCTTCCACAACACAAACCCAGGCTCAAGTTACATACTAATCATAAGAACATATACAGCAGAGATATGGCCACATTTAATTTGTTTGCTACTAATCTTCCCACAGCAGTTGCTAAGAAGAGACTGACCAGAATGCATGGATGCAAATAGCTACCCACTGCCCCCCTCCTTTAGTTTTTCTTAGAAAGAAAAGATTAAGTCTACATGAGAAACGATCAACTTTCTGTCTAAAATCTTAACTGAATTACAGCCACAGGAAACATATTTCTGAGATAAGAATTAAATATTTATGCTATGTACAGGCCTGAGAAAGAGGTATTAAAAGCCTTTATTCTGAAGTTAAATCAAAAGAATTCAAAAAGCTTCTGCACTTGCTTTAGTCCAGCTTTCACAGGACTGGGGCAGGACTGCCAGGCATCACTGAAGAAAATAAGAATTACTGTAGGTGCACTCTGTGTGTGTACCATTAGAAAAAAACCCCACTGACCTCTAACTTAAGCTTGTGCTCCTGCCTTCATGGTGTGCACACAAAGCACAGTCATTCAGGAGAAGTTACTTCTGCCCTGCTTGTTTGTATTTCCTGTTGTTCAGATATGATAATATACATGTAACTCTTTCTCCTTGGTATAAGTCGCAGGTTCTGAAGAAACCAGACTGAGAAACAGGCTTATTAAGAAAATGAATGATTTACATAAAGAAAGCAAACCTTTTGCAGTGTTTTAGCTTATAAAAACAGATCACACTTACTCAGGTAAGCAGAGAAATGTACTTTCACAATCCTCATCTTGCCAACTATTTTAAACCATGAAACAGTTCTATCTGCCTTCACTGAAGATGCTGAGAACTAGTTCCAGTGGAATAGAATGGAACCTGTTTACACCTAATACTTCAGTGTAGATGTAAAATAACCAGTGTGAGTTTTGGCAGCATTTCCATATATTTTGTTACAAAATAGCAATCTGAAGTAGTTTCCTTAAAAAAAAAGAATAAAAATGGAACAAATAACTGAAGTTAATTCATGCATTAACTTTTCCTAATGGCTTGAGTATCCAGTTCTTGGAAGCATATGCAGTACTGTCTCATCTTGTCCTTTCAAAATCAGCTGAGCAACCTTGCTGACAAAGTTTCGTACTAATAAAGAAAATACTTAACACAGCCATATTTTTACTTAGAGACTAGTGACACAGCAGCTTTCTTGACCCAAATCTGAAAAAAAAAGAAAACCAATACTAAAACACATAGAAGAATTAATACTGGGTGATGAGATTAAAGATGCTTCTCTGATTTTAAGCAGTTACATGCTGTGGGTTGCACGACAGTAGCCAGGGATGTCTAAAACTAGATTCCCATTTATATGCAACAATCTGTGCACTCTGAGACACTGAATAACCTGGTGGACTTTCATTAAGTAAATGGAAGCAAGAGGTTAACCAACATTTATTGGACCAACTCAACACCTTGGAATTACAGGCATCCATCAGACTGAAAGGCAGAATACTGTCGAGATCTTTACAAATCTGAGTCCTGTACAAAAAGAATGTATAAAAGGGGCAAACCAAAATATTTGCTTCTTTCCCAATCCCAGGTGTGAGGTCACATTTCAGCATAAATTTTGAGAAGTCCAAGAGTTGCTCAAATTTATGCAGTGGTATTTACAATACTAGGAGGATCCTTCTCCAGTTGGAAATTGAAAAAAAACCCAACCAAACAAAAAATGTTAACATTAGATCTGCACTTGCATGAGACTTCCCTCTGCAAGTGAAGCTTCCAGCTGAATTTATGGCAGCCTTTTACACTTTCTGTAGCACACGTGGCAAGGATGCAGCAGAAGAGTTTGGGCCAGGCAGGAGGCAGGGGAGGGGTAGACTGGGCAGACTGGGGAATCCTGGGCTTCCTCTCTGCATCCTGGGACTGTGCAGAAACTAATTCACAGAGCTCACTGGGTTACATGGCTCTGCTGGACTTAAAACCCAAGGGGGAATTCCAAGTTAATATTTTGCTGCTGAAGGGTCCTTGAAGGAAAGAGTCTGCAGTAGAGATAGGCAGGATAGTACATTAACTGATGTGCTTTATAGTCTCTGTCTCCTGATAATGGACTATGTAGTGAGAAGAAAAGGCCCAAAGCTCTCCAAGTTATTCTTTCTGCTGTGTCATATTAACTGAGTGGTAGCTCCACTCTAGAGAAGAAAACCTTATCAGTTACATTAAATGACAACTTACTGTCTTATACGTAAGGCAGAAGCACCCTCATGGGCCTTACTAGTATTCTATTCTTGCAGAAACTTCAAGCAATTCACAGTAACAATGAGAAATGTGTAGTCAAAACATGTATGGCAGATTATATCCAAATTATCAAAATTGCTTTTACCTGTTTAATGTCATAAACATTTGAGATGAAGAATCTATCATGGAAGTCAGATATCAATGCTTACCAAAGTAGTTTGTATCTCTAACATCAGAAACACTCCACTGCTTCATTTTCAGTAGGTCTTCTCATCTTTGTGCTTTACTGAGAAAAGAGGTGGTTTGGAGAGTGAACAAACCAGTCACTTTGATGAGATCAGATAGTGTGCAGAACTCCCATTGTGTGAGCTAATCTACAGGAGCACCTGCTAAGGTTTATCACTGCTTGGAAAATTACCTCTTGTTCACTCAATAGTTCATAGTTTGTACCTATCCCCTTAAACAGTGGCTAAATTCAGAAGAGATGAACTATTACTATTACTCCAGTAAGTTTGCTCTTACCTCGTGGCTTCCTTATGCAAGGCCCACACAGTTTCTCATCTGCTGTTTTCCAGCACTCTGCAAACTAGAAACTCAAGGGACTCAACAACAGGACTTGTCTTTGGATCCAGTTACAGAACAGTGATGACAGATGTAGTGCCAGTGGGTTCAGCAGGTGAGGTAAAGAGAGATGGATCAAGCTCCCTCCTGTGCTGTAGGCTGAGAGCTGTGCTGGGAGTGCTGGCACAACAAACTCACGTGGCTGAATGGGATGCTGAATGAGATTTCATTCAAGGATTTTACAAGAAAGGAAGAGATTTGACCACCTGACCTGCAGCAGGAGAAAATTAGCAACCTATGATCTTTATGGTAAGGGTTCAACTGTGGGAACCTCTTCTGATTACATGTGCAGTGGTGCCACACAACTGGAACGGGCTACGGATTGATTGCAGATCACAGTTCAATTTTGAGGATAAAACCTTTGAGAACACTATATAATTTTAATATAAACACTAAGTCTCATATTATACAACATCACAGACAACTAGGCTTTTGAAAGAAAAGATTTTCAGGAACACCTCTTGGTGGCAATGCTTGATTAGATTAGCCATTTTCAGAAAACAACTGCAAATCGTATAGGCCAGCGAGAGCACGAACAAGGGAAACACAGCACACCGTGAAATTTTCTTTCTTGGTGCTCATGTAACCCTAAATTTGTTCAACTTGTGCTCTTCCAGGTGCAGGCTCCTGGAACAGCCTCCTGGCTGTGCCCCTAACAGACTTGAAAAATAATTTTCTTAGTCCAAGAGTCACTGATTTGTTCTTGAAACTCCCTGTGATGAAATGAAGGACCCAAAAGCATTGAATAGTTGAACACATAAAAGGAAGTATATTTAAAATAAAAAAAATTGGTCAGACTGTAGAGTCAATTACCATTTTTAAAGGAATTTACAGGGCTGTTGTAGATGAATCTTTTGGAATAGTCAGTTTATCGCAATGCCTAAACTGGTTTCTTCATTGCACAGTATTTTCTTTTAAAATGTGTGCATTTTTTTCAACAATTACATACATATTAAAAATCAGCATTTCTTTGCTTAAACTTAATTAAAACGTTAATACTCTCAGACAACACAGATCTGAAATGGTGAAACCAGTAATTGCCCCCTCCCACCTTACAACAAATTAAATTGAGACAAAATTACAAACACATTTCACTACATGGTTATTATTAATAAAAATCGGTTTGTTTGTTTTTTTGATTTTTTTTTTTTATAAAGTTGCCCAAAATGCAAGGGATGTGCATAGGTTTACAACTTAGTCAGAATAATATTTTACTTTATTCCCTTGGGTACGTGTTCCCATGAACGGAATGTACTTTGCTGTAGATTACAGGTTTTTTTCAACACAGATACACCAACGGCATGAACGCTTGCGACTGTCCACATGCATTAAGAGTCAAGACCCAATTTCAAATTCCTAAAAGTTTTACAGAGTTCTTCAAAGAGACAGTATCACATTATCTGGATGTTACACAAAAGTACTTAAAAATACTATCCTAGAAAAAAAAAAAAAAGTGAAGAAAGGCCTTTAAAATTTATGACTTTGTTTTGTAACCGCTATACTAATCATTTCAAATAAATAGAGGAAAGCAAAGTATTCCAATTCATAAAATCAGACTCTAAAAAGAATGTAGTGTTCCACCCCCAAGTAAAGGTAACAGAATCATATTATTATTACTATTAAAATAGATTATAGAAAGCAGCATCTATTTTGTGCAGTTTTTAGGGGCCCTTGAAATAAAAAGCTATGATTTCCAAAAATATAACATTCCAAAGGATTGAATAATACATATATTTAAAGATACATTTTATTAAAGTCTAGGAGAAATGATTAAAAAAAGATACTGTCTCTTTAAATTAGCGTTTCATTTGTTTTTCCCCCTCCTCCTATCTATTCGGACATGACAATAATTATAAATTTAGGTCACACTACATCTAGGTAGTCTCTAGGGGCCAAGACCTGTTGACACAAGGTCAATAACGAAGAGGTTTTCCATGTATGAGGTGGTTCCCAGTAATGACAGATTATTTTATTTTCAATTTTTTCATGACTGATCTAGTAGACCCAGGAGACCGGGACCCACTGCGAGGCTGTACAGACAAGCTCGATGGCTTCCTCCAGGTGCCTGATAGTTTCATCAATTTCATTGTTGATAATTGTTAGGTCAAAGTAGTGTGCATATGTTCTCTGTAAGATTTCAGACTCCTTCTGCAGGCGCTGAAGAGATTCATCCTGTTCGGTGGTGAGGAAAGAAAATGGGAGAGAAGTTGGATCCTTTCGTACTCCTCTACAATGGCTGTCCAGCCCTTACTTACAAACCTTAGGGTGGCCTAGGTGTTTCTGATCTCCCACCTAAATCTATAGAAACCACATGGGAGAAATGGCACAGTTTCTCTCTTTAAGCTGACATTCAAACAGCACTCAAGTTATGGACAATACTTGAGACAAAACACAGGTCTAGCATTATAAAAGCAAGGGAGAGGATGGAAGCTTAGGAAAGCAGCAAAGACATAAGCAATGGAGACCATATATGAATAAAATGTACAAAGTGCACAAATACGAGCTACTGGGCCTATGTCCAGGTAAGAAACCAAGAAATAAGAGAGAGTATATTGTCAGGTACCAGCTGTTCATGGTTTCACTCATGTTTGCTGTTCGACATCAGTGTATCAATGATCATCTACTGATAAGGAAGTTTTCATTCTGCATTACTCTGCGGTTCCTTTTTCAGAGAAAATAACTTTCAGCATCTCTAAGATTCTGAAGATGAACCACACAGCCCACGCCCAAAGACCAGTGAGAGCAGACCGGTGCTCTCCATGGCTTTGTGCCAATGTCCTTACAGAAACAAGTTCATCCTACTTTGTGGGTGCACTGGTCTGTGGGTGTGCAGGCAGCCTACAGTGATGGTCTTTGTTATTGATGCCTGCCTCTATAAAACCATAGAATGGTTTGGGTTGGGTGGGACCATAAAGATTATCTAGTTCCAACCCCCCTGAATTGCAAAAGGCTTTTTTCTAGGGTTCTGCAGCAATTATACGTTTGACTTCTCTCCCTGAAAATTTCCTTAGAAATTAAGAAAAAAATCAATTTGTTGTTTTTAGGAATCTTGAAATAGCCACGGGAAGGTAATCAAGTCCTTCCTGTCCCACAGGTTTGCAGTGGATACAGGGCAAAATTACATATGAACAGTTTAGATGCCCTGCTGGTCTCAAACATCTATAGGGTCACCCTACTTGATCAGTGAACTGGAATATGCTTTATAATAACAGAGCTTTAGATTCCAGGAAGTACAGAGTGCCTACAGCCTTTTCCACAAGAATTTACTCTGGGAACAGAACTGGATGCATCTAATAGGAAATCCCCCCCCCTCCCTCCTTTCTTCTGTTTAAACTTTCCAAGTATTTGTAATCACAGTGACAAGCTGCTGTGGAACAGTGGCTTTCAGGTCCCCTGTAGAGAACAACCAGCGCTGAGACAGTTCTCCTTCCCTGTAGCTATGAAACCAACCACTTCTGGAGCAGACGTCCTGTACCAAAGTTACAGTTCTGCTTCTCTCCTGAAGCTACAGCCCCAAATAGCAGGGGGAATGCCACTTTCAATTGAGAATCACTACAAATTTCATTCCAAGTCAGACAAATAATCACTGCATGTGCTTCTGTACAAGGGATGCTCCTTCTATGGACCATTATGCATAAATGGTAATGCCTGGAACATCCACGGAAGATGCTAGTGCATGCAAATTTAATCAATGCAATTTGTAAACTGGACAATGTGGATCAGTATCAAGATAAAATATCTTTGTGAAACATTTCATATGCCCCAGTGCCTTTAAGCCAAATACCAAGTTACATAAACTGCGAACTTCTCACAGATTCCAAAGGAAACATCAATTTCTACCAGCAGGGGATCTAAACTTTTCTCCTTAAGATAACCTACACAGGAAAAATACTCATGCTTGTCAAGCAGAGTATTTTTAATATTTTACACATATCTTGCTTTAGATTTTATATTTAAAGCCAATCTTGGCGAAATTCTATTGTACCTTTAAAAGAGCTTTAATCACATGGCACAAAGCCATGTACCTGAAAAACCTATAAAGCCTTAGAACTGTTAAAATGTGAATTTCCCAGTGTGATCTTTATCAACAAGTTATGAGAATTAGCTTTTCTCACTAAAGCATCTATCTTACTGTGACTGCCAATAAAAATCTGAAAAACTCACAGGTATCTCATCTTAAAAAATACAACCAGAGAAGAATGAATACTAATATTTGGCTTCCACACCTAGCTGTCATGGAGTCTCAAAAATTAATTTGATTTTAATATTTTTCTGACTTAGCTTTCCCAGATCCAACTTTACTGGGATATGCCTGAGTTCTATTTTGGAATATCTACATTTTCTATCCCCTTGGAAATGTAAAACATTACATCTTTCTTATACTTTTAAGGGGGAGTACAGGGTTTGGGATTGGGCATTGCAGCACATTTCAAATAGGTTTAAACTTTCTCAAGTTTTGCAAAAAGAAATGTGATTAGAGTTCTTGGTTTTTGTTTTATTCTGAGACCAAATTTCACATGTTTGTGACAGTCTTCACATGCAAAACCAAACCAGACATGGCTAAGTGTTTCCACTGTGTATGTAAATAAGTGCCAAAATTCATCTCTGAAGTTAACACTTCCTCAAAATTTTCAGAGGTAAGTTCCTCTCAGTTTCTCTAAAATGTCTTAATTAATTTTGAACAGTGACCATCCCAGATTATTCCCCAAGAATAATCTTCAGCAGTTGTGCTCTCAATAGTGTCAAGAAAGAAGATACTTCTCAAAATGTTCAGCTAACTGCAGACAGATAAATGAGAAACCACAACTCAAATTTCCCATTTGGGAGCAGAACACTTGTATTTCCTTCTGCCTTCAGCTCTGATACAATAGGCATTTTATGTGAGTCTGGTCACAACATGATTGAAACAGGCTTGAATTCACTAGAATTCAGCCCACTTTTCTGATCTTGCATCCTTCTTCACCGTAGCTGAGAAAGAAAAGACTAAAACGTGGCTTTTATCCACAAAAGCTCTCCCAAGTGCATAATGGCCAACTGTGACACCTTCAGACTCTGAGGGCTGGGTTTTTTTGGGCCTTAAAGTATATAGGACTATAGCTGCTGCTTATTACAGCCAAAGCACAACCTAACAATTTACTAGTACTTTCTTGCTAAGGCTGCGAACAATGTATAAACACACCACCAGGTCCCTGCCAATTTTGCTCCAAAAGAAAGAAATTCTCCTTAATTTAAAGGTTGAGGACATCCTAAGGAAAGAGAGGAAGCATAGCTGAAATTCAGAAGAATTTGGCTCAATAAAGATTCTGATCAAAAAAGTAGAGGCTGAAAACCCTTGTTCTTGTCTGGGCAACAGGACATAGAAAACAGCTGGAGAAAAGAGGAACCACTCTCTCCTCTCTCTGTTTCAGCACAGCAATAATAATTTAAAGTTTCTGTTATGATCAGCCCTGGGAGATTTCCTATGTGACTTAAATTGGCTTTGTGGAATTGTTCATAGTGCAATTCTATATTCTGTTGGAAAGCATAATACTTCGTCTCTTGACTCTTGCTGTGTGGTCCCTGATTATCAAGATGCATTGTGCGGTCTCTGATAGACTCAACCATCTCAAGAGAAATACTTTTCAGATCAGGCCTCTGCACCAATTTTATCACCAAGGTCAGATGTACAGCTGAAAGAGTAGAAATTTTCCTCATTGGTTTCTTTTTACTAGCAGATATTTTTTGCGCAGATGTCGGAAGTCATTATTGCATTAAATTTTTATTCCAATGGCAAATGGGAGGAAGCATATCTACATTCTAAAACTACTGAAATAACCAGGACTACCTTGTCAGCCCCTAGCTGATACTTACAGGCAATTTTCTGCACCATTTTGGCAGCTATGTACAATTAGTACGAGTGCAGGAAAATGAAAAGAAAAGCAAAGATGAAATTTAAGAAAACATAACAGAGGGAAAAATGGACAGTCATTTACAGAAGTGCTCTTAAAAAATGCAATTAAAATAAAACAAAGCAGGATAAGAGGATAAACAGAAAGGGATACTCATTATGCAAATGAATCTTTCAAAAAGGAAACATGAATGGAAAATATGAAACACACTCTCTCCACCCTTGTAGGCTGCCATCCAATAGACACAATTTGCATATCTCACTACAAGTAACCCAGTAAACCCTGGATAATAAGAACCTGAATTTGGGTAAGGTTTGTTTCTATTCCCACCTCTCCCTTTCCTTAAGTTTAACAGATTCATAAATCATCTCAGCAATTTGTGTGCCCAAGTGAAACCCTGCATGCACAGAGCTTTTAGTCACAGGACTTGAAAATAAAGACATGTTTTTATAGCATAAATGTAAATATCTAGAACATAACAATTGTATTTCTTTAGCATGAACAAGTATTTTCCACCCACTGTTATCAAAGGCACATTTCTGTGCTCTTCCTAGTGTACCTTGGAAAGCATTTTCTCCCTGACATATGAATTGTCCCAAATCCCTCTAGAGCTGAAAGATTAAAATTTAAATATCCCTGGCAAATGAGTGAGGCCAAAGAAGATGTGTGGGAGCTGAGATGCAAGTAAGGAGATAGCAATCCCAAGCAATTACACCATTATATAGGGTACCTGGCTGTCTCAGCACTGCTGTATGCGCAATGCTTGCCTAATGCTTCCTAAGAAGAAATCTTTTTTTAAAATGATGCCATCATACTTGTTTGCACAAAGGCAAATTTGGTGTAGAATTCCAAATTTTACTGTTTTCTCAAGATGATACTGATTTACTCCATATGTCAAAACTAGTAGTTAGACAAATTCTCACTTCAGTAATATTGCAAATGATGATGTTCTGACATTGCTTTTGTGACATTTACCAGTTTAAGTACAGGGCTGTAAAATTATGTGAAATTATGTAACTTAATGAAGGTTCTAAGAACCTTCTTCCCACTCCTATATCCCTGTCTATATACTTTCTCTGCTTGTTGTGGCATCAGTGCTAATCAGAACCATTGTGAGCCATTTGAAAACTGACAAAAATTCTATTTAGAGCTGAACCATCTCCCTAAGGAATCTGGGAAGTGTCATGGTCAGTGCAGAGACTGGCAGTACATCTCCTAGGAGCGAGTTAGAGAGAATCATTCCCTTCAGTTACACCAAACTAATAGAATGCTTCAGCTGTCAGTAAAATTGTAGCACAAGGCCAGTACTTTTCACTTTCCACTTGCTATTTTAATAATAATTCAGGATATTTGCATTTGTCTTATTCCTTGTTTTCCTGTAAGCCTCTGCATTGATGTTGTAGCTCCATACTTATAATACTGTAATTACATTTCTGTAGAACAGGGTGTAGAGTGAGGGCTTCTGACTTTATTTTTGCATGAGCAGGGGCACATCTGGGGGATTTGAAATAGATTCATGGTTAAATCCAATTGATTAAATACCTGAATACCATGGTTTAATTAAAAAAGGCTGAACAGATAAAAGTGTTGGTGTAAATACTACTTGACTTGTTGTGAGCTAAAATCCAGAACTGCTTGATATCATCTTTGAAATCAGTAGCACTCTGCAGAGCAGATGCTCTATACAAGTTAAGAAGGAAATTCAGGATAAAATTATCTGAATAGTTCACATTATTCCACAAGCAAATGCCCCTTTAATGAAAGCCTCCAATTCTTAGACAACAATCCTTGAAAGCTGTAAGCCTGTTCCTGATATTTGTTGTATGGAAAAAATACTAAGATATAAAGGGAGGATGGCAGCACAGTGATGCACACTCATTTCTTCAGTTCAGGCCAGATGTAATCTAGTGGTAGCACTGCAATTCAGAATTGAGTAATCTATGCTAATAATTTGTCAAGGAATTGGAAATAGATCTTTGGTCGAGGTTAAAGGATGAAATAAAAGAATAGGGTTCCTTTTACAAGACATCATGCTGATCCTTCAACTTGGAGTTCAAATTTTGAATTAGAAAATTCAGTTAATAAACAATACATACATCTCAACTTAACAGTGCTGCCATACGTCTGTCTTTCCACCTTTCCATTTATAGACAAGGAAACAAAGAGTCTTATCTGCATATCTGAATCTTATCCCTAATTATGTCTCTGGTAAGACATTACATTGTGACATGCCATACCTCATTAATGCCTGGGGTAATCGTAGGTGCAGCAATAAAAACAACAAAAGGAGCAAACTCTGCAGTTCTCAGGACCTTCAATGCCTAGGTGAAAAAAAATCAGGTATTTTAGAAGAGTCCTCCAACAATCAACATGAAATAATTTTAGTCACACAAACAAAAGATATAAAATAATGACTTAGAAATGTTTGTATTTGTTTTTAAATTGATATAGAGTCAAGACCTTAGTGAGACAGACGCCTGACATTTTGCATTAGTTAACATTTTTGGTGGTCAAAATTCAAGTGAGTTTTCAACATAACTCTTTAGCATTTTCAGAGAAGCTCTCCCCACACAGTCTCAAAGAATGCAGAATGCTTTTTGCATTTAAATGAAATTATTAATATCAGATAAAAATTGAAGTGAGGGTGGTGAAACACTGGAACAGGTTGCCCAGAGAAGGTTGTGGACGCCCCCTCTCTGGAGGTGTTCAAGACCAGGCTGGACATGACACTGAGCAGCCTGATCTAGTGGGAGGTGTCCCTGCCTTTGGCAGGGGGGTTGGGAACTCGAAGATCTTTAAGGTCCCTTCCACCAGAACTATTCTACGATTCTATGATAAATAGGGAAAAGAGCCAGATACATTTTAGAATAAAAATTAATGAGAACATAAATTTAGTTTGACTTTTTCTTCCTATCAACACTTTAAAATTATTATTTTCTGAAACCAATGGAAATGTGGTATGAGAGAGCTGACTTTTTTAAAAACTGAGCATGGCATTAATGCAGTAATTGCAGCACCAATCCCTTGAATCAAATCTATGGAAAAGAGTTCTCATTAAAAACTTGGCTTAATAATACTTTACTGATACACAGAGCTGTCATGTGGGAAACTGCTACAGTTCCAGGCTAGACTGAAGTGCAGGACAGCAACTAAAAGCTGAACTCAAATGGCCAAGAAAAAGTAAGACTAATAAAGGTCAGCCTTTTTTTCACTCCTGACACTTCCTGTCTTCTTCAAAGTTTTTTCTGTTTTCTTAATTAAAAAGCCAACAAAACTCCACAACCCACCCTTTCCCCTAGCTAAAGAGGTTTTAACCTCTGTTTAATCTACATGAACCTCCCATAAATGAGAGATAAACTGTGTATGTGAAAGTCAAGAAAACTCATATGGCTAAAAGTATGCAAGGGGAAACAGAGAAGCAGTTTAAGATAACTAGGAATAAATTCAGAGTTGGGCTGGCCTTGAAGAGCTGAGATGGATGCATGAGGAAGATAGTTAGGAAACAGACTCACTAGACACATGCTGGAGGATAGTGTAGCAACAGCAGTTGTTGCCAGTTGAAAAGATATTCTAACAATTAAAATGACTTCTGAGATTTGTAGTGCTTCTGAATAATGCAAGCTGAGAAGATTTATCAAGGGAGCTTCTTTTAACAGCTGTTCCTTTTGAACTAACTATAAATGCTGCTCTCCCTGGAAACAGCTGCATAATGAACTAAACTTTGTTATCGTTTCTACTGTATGGTTTTCTGTCTAAAGGACTACTGGAATTCTACCAGATGGACACTTAGATGTGGCAGAGGCTTGTTCGACATTATTGTGTGCATTATTGTATCTAGTATGCAATCAATAAAAAGAAATATATCTCAGTAAAATAAGGTTGACCAATTTATGGTATTTTAATATACTTCTAATTAGTTACCTGAGGTTCTACATCAAGTATTGCAATTAGTCCCTGCTCATGGATCTTTCGTATTGTTTCCAGTTTTGTCCCATACATTGCATCCTCATGGCTGCCATATTCCAAATATTCATTGTTTGATATATCTTGCATCATTTGGTCATGTGATACAAAGTAGTAATTTTTCCCATTTTCTTCATCTTTCTTTGGAGGTCGAGTTGTGTCTGAAAATACAAAATATTTTTAGTGCAAAAGGAATATTAAGTGCATATATGGCTTTTTGTTTGGTCTGTCAACGCTTAGTCACTGAATGATGACTAGTCAAATCACATACAGAACAACAAAGCATGAGCTGAGAGTGAAAGTGTAAGTCTAAAATTGTGTGCCTGATTACGTCTTGTCAAGAGAATTGAAAGCTACTTAGCAATAATCTACTTTTTGAATATGTTGGTTAAGCAGACTAGCATAGTAAATGATGTATGGCCTATTAATCCTTTTAATTAACCACCATTGTATGAGATGTGACCTTTATCATCAGGTTCTCAGTAGATAATTTCTTCATAAAGCATTCCTCTAAACTCCATGCACAACTAAAGTAATCGCAAAAGGTCTGTTCCTGAGAGTCGAGGAGAATAAATTCGATTATCTAAAGTGATCTAAAAGGCTGATCATGTTCCCATAACACTTACAAAGTGCACCTACAAATGTTCTGTAAGCCTCAAATTGGAAACATCCTTAAAAAGGACTGTGCATACACATCCTTATAGGATCCTGTGTTCGATATAACAAAGGAGTTAAAGGAGACTATTGCTCTTGTGGAATGGGGCTGGAGTGAAATCAGTGATGTCTAAATGAAGCATCTGAACATCACACTGACGCTTAAGCACCTGAATTTCCTGATTTGCAGTCTAGTCTTTTATATATCATGTACTTCCATGGAGCAGAAACAGGAAATCCAAGGCATGGTTGTCATGGTATAGACAAGAACATTTTAATAGGTATTTGAAGGTAAAACAACTAGCTCAGCCTCTGCTCTCCAAAGCAATACAGTTAGTACTTGAGAGACTCTGGGTAAAAAGCATACTGTAAAATATTTATTATTCGTTGGTTTAGTTAGCACTAGAGAACATATTTGCTGGCTTACTACTCCCTTCCCCCCATATAATCATGTTTGTATTGAATAAAACAGGTACAACATAACATCACATCTTCCTGGCACTTTCAGAGTGTCTAATCCAGAATTTCAGTGTTTTGATACGAACAGCAGTGTGGCAAAAAATGTAGTTTCACATTGCTGCTGGGGTGATCTAATGGCTCAAAATTTCAAAAGAGCTAGGTTTTTCCATTTTCCTTCTGGGGGCACTGGTCTTTCAAAATCCTTACAGGTAGACATACACCCTAGTGCAACTCTAAAGTAAAGGGATAACAAGGTACAAAGAAAATAAAGGCATGATGGTCATCAGTGTCACTTCTGAGCTGTGTGTGGTGTTTCTGAACTCAGCTTGAAACAGAGTTAAATGTTGGACACCCTTGTTTCAGAATGTCTAGCTTGAGGAAAAAGGATGCATCGCCAAGAGATTGTGAAATAGGATATATAATTCCTGCCATGGTGCTGCTGGAAACTGTTGTGAAGGAAAAAAAAACCCTGTGTTTTTTCAAACAACCCTCTTGTACGCAGTGAAATTAATTGTGTTTTCCTTATTGTCAGCTGTGGAAAGCAATTTCAGTGTTACAGCAGTCCTCAAGGCTAGGTTGTGAAAAGTAATTTAAAACATTCAGATAAGGTTTCCTTTAAATCCAGTTTATATTTCTTCTCACAGAAATTACATTTTTAAATGTTAAGGTTATTCCAATCTTACTTGAACCATAAATACAAAATCTGCGTTGAAAAATGTTTTAGTCTTCATTCTAGATTAACAAATGGGTAGAAACATGCTTAAGAATATATTACATGAATACTAAGCAGATTCAATGTAAAATTTGTACTACACACTACCCCTTCCTCTGAAAAACCAGAAGAAACATACCCAGTCCTACAACAGTTCCCACCTTTAAAACAGGATTTGTCTCTCAGCAGAGCTGAACAGAGGTGAAGCACAATGGGTGTCTTGTCAAGGATAACAAAAAATTTTGCAGTAAGTTGAACATTGCTACTTACGAGGAATGGGGTAAGCAAATCTGTCAGGGTGTTTTGTGATGAGTGTGTTTTTTATGTGTCTTCTTCCAACACCGTGTGCACCTAATCCACAACACAAAAAATCAATGATAAATTTTCCACCAGGAGGGGTTCAGAACTGTGCTGTTATGTTCAAAATAATAACTCAAAATTACCTAGTAAGACTAGTGTTTTCCTTTTGAATGCTGGCAGTTTTACTACTTCTTCATATGTGACGAGATCTAATTGATCAAACACTAAAACACAAAAGAAAGCCACACAGGGATAAGAAACAAAGGCATATTAAGGGTGATAATTATTGCACTACAACTTACAACGTTAGCAAGTTTTAGATTTACAATCCAAACAAATATGTTATGGAAAACAAAACCATTTCATTATGCAATTTTAACGAAGGTGTTCATTTAAAAAACTGTTAAAAAGCAATAACAAAGCTACTGAAATGCTCGGGAAGGTTTGCATGTCCTCTCATGCAGTATTCAGCAGATCACAAAAATTAGATCAAATGGCATGCCATTCATGTTTGCATTCCTAAGAAATAGCAATACTAAAGAAAAATTGTAGACAGTGACCAACATGAATACAATATGAGAACATCTATTTACACTAAAGATAGGGACTTTCATAATCATGTTTTAACAAGATCTAGGAGAAATATATAGAGTGTAAATGCTCAGTGGTATTTATTCTTCAAAATCTCCATCAAGTTAATTGTAATTAGAGTTCTCTTTCAACACACATGCTAGTTAAATTAACATGCTTTTAAAACTTGAGACAGAATGAAGAACTCTAACAAAAAGTGATGGCATTACATAAAAGAACCTCTATCATATTTAGGGAAAAATTGTAAAAGTGTTATTTCAGAAATTATTTCAACTGCAAATGGAATGAAATTGTATGAATTCCATCACGCCAATCAATCTACTGTCAATTGCCAAGGTATATCATGATTGACAAACCAAGTTTTGTTCATTAAAAACAGCTTATTCCTCCTGTGCCCAACAGCACATCATCTCTGGTAATTCTTGCAGAATTCTGATGAAAAAAAGAAGCCAGGAGGAACTTTTTACGAAGATTACAGCAATAAGCAATTGTGAGCAGAATAACGAATAAGTTTTCAGTTCTGTATTTATGCACACTCCAAGAGAATAGAGGAGAGACTGAACATAAACCATGGGATCTTTGAGTGTTTCCAAGTTCTAAGCTGGTATATCACATCCAGCTTTTAGGATCAATTTGGATATATCTCTCTTCACCTATCTAAACCCCTAAGGAAAGTAGGCAGTGGCAGAAACTTTGCCTACTACAGAAGTCCCCAGTCATCAAGATCAGCATTAAGAGCATGGAGGCTACCAGAAAGCACATAATCTTTGTACTAAAGTTTCAGTTAAAGCAGCAAAGGATTTAATGTATTTCCTTTTATAGGATAGATTTTTCAATTCAACACCAGTCTTTCTACCCTGTAGAAAAAAATGCAACTACTTCAATTTAGTCAAACTGCAAATTAGTTAACTGATATTCTCAACATTCCAAGACCTTGAAATGATACAGATATGAAAACTTCCTAGTCCATTTGAGGCATTTTGAATTTCATCCTTAAGAAGAATCTCTTCCAACCTTTCCCCAAATATTACAAGCAAGAATTCAGTAATATTTTTCTTCCATTTTACCAACAGGGAATTCTTACTACTGTCCTTTTTGCAACTTCACACTATTTAAACTAATTAATAATTCATTTCTTAGTTGAAAAGGTTAAAGATCAGCATCACGTAAAATAGTTTTACCATTCTATCTAGACCTGCAAGCATCTATTTCCAATAAAAAAAAAATAAAATACTTTGTTTTCCTCTTGAACAAAACCACATTATGTTAGATACAAACAATAGGATCAAACAACAGAAACGAAACATACTAATGCCTTCATCACAAACTAGAAGCATGGAGATGTGTCTCAGTCTACATGGATTTAACTAATGATTGTAGGGTTCTCAGATGCAAAAGAAATGTGATTAATTTTTTTAATATACACAAGCTATGAGGGATACAGGGCACATTTAAAGACTGAACTTTAATGCTTCTGTGTTACTAGCTAATAAAGAAAAGGAGTTCTTGAAAGGAAACAGTAAGAAGCAAATAAAGAGGCATTGTCACTTGACAGGTTACTTACATGCACAGAGGCCATTGGGAGTAAGACAGCATGAAAAATGTACAGGGGTCATTGAGATATGGCTTGTAATATATTAGTAAAATAAAAAGTATATGCACAAAATAAACTTTACCATGCAATAGTCTAAACACAAGGCAAATAAATAACATTAAGAAATGATAAACATATTTTATAAAAGCTTGGCAATTTTCTACATTATGCGTAATAGGAAGCAGACTTCTAGTAAGTTCTAAAGGGGGTTCTTTTATGAAGTCCTGCAATAAAATTTCAGTAAAATAAATAAAAAATATACTCAGGTATCCCTGCAGTATATCTTTGGACCATTTATAAAGATGTCAATCTAATAATGAAAAATTTTTTTTTTCCTGTGGGCTTTGATTTGAGACTGACTTTACAATGGCAACACGTATGGCAATGAAATTGTCTCCTGAAGTCACAATACTCTATCAAGGAAAGGAAAACAAGATGATATTTTTCATATAAAGGAGAAAAAATTTTTTTTTTTTTCCTGTGGGCTTTGATTTGAGACTGACTTTACAATGGCAACACGTATGGCAATGAAATTGTCTCCTGAAGTCACAATACTCTATGAAGGAAAGGAAAACAAGATGATATTTTTCATATAAAGGAGAATATATTTGCTTTTAATTATTAAAAAACCCGGAAATGTTCTCCCTCACAAACTATGTCTTATTTGTAGAACTATTTCAGACTTAGTTTCAGTAATATCCCATCATAACACCACCAAACTCTTAGCTCTCATATCATTAGCTAGTCAAACAAATCTTAGTTGCCTATGAAGTATTTGGCTAGGTCATTTCTCAGCACGCCAATCCAGTGTAATCCCTAACACAAAAATAACAGAGAAGTCCAGATAGATCATATACTGCTAAATACTTTACTGAAATTTACAGTAAGATACAAGAAAAATATTTGTTTCTCTTTCAAGTGCAACATTTTGACACTTGGGTTAGATTTCCCAGTTTCATACAAAGTCTAGTAGTACTCCTAAGGTATAGCTTTCTCCTTCTCTGCCAAGTCATCTTGCTTTTGCTTACTCCTTTATAGTATGCCATGTTTAGTCACATCAACATTATTCATTATGTATCTGCACTGTAAACTGTATTAAGAAATATATCTGCCATAAAGAAAAAGAATCAGTGCTTTTTTTTGGTTGGGTTGTTCTTCAGTTAGTCCAACTAACAGCATGGCCATGCAAAGTTACAATGGCATAACCAAAGGGAGCAGCAGTGCTAGTGCAATGCAAGCATTTATAAAATTTATAAAAGTTTAAACCTAGTATTGTCAAAGACTTTTAATTCCTAAAATCCATTTTTTCCAACTGTTTTTGTTAGGGTCATAATTTGCAAAACATGATTTAATACTTCTGCGATTAAGTGAAAACATTAGAAGAACCTGAGTGCCAAATCGACAAAAGGAAGGAAACAAGTTAAGGTTTGTTATGGGGCAAGTAGACATTATAAAAGTACTTAGAGACAATCCAAAAGGGTTGTCATGGTAATGAGTATTTCTGTCTTTTACGGTGAATCTCTGAAATGTGACAGCTATTTAAGGGGTATAAATGACTGTTACTACTCTTTGACTTCTTTAGATTTTATTTTCAAATGACTTTTAAGCAAATACAAATTCTGAAATATTGAACGTAATACTGGTATTATGATATAGTTGACCAGAAAAATTGTGGATGCCCATCCCCTGAAGTGCTCATGGCAAGGATGGAGGTGTCCCTGCCAGTGGCCAGGGGTTGGAACCAGATGATCTTTAAGGTCCCTTCCAAACCAAAGCATTCTATGATTCCATGCATATTAAGAGCTCTAATACTGCATGTGGATTGTACAGGGAAAGAGAAATGTGAAAATACAAACTTATTTTGTTCAATTGCTGCATTCAGGAATGCAACTGAAAGAAGTCCAGAAGTTAATGTAATACATAAAAAACTTGCATTATACTGTTTGGAAATGTATATATTTTAATTCTAATAAAAATCTCAGCAAGTCTCCCAAGAGACCACAACAACATAATTATCATCACAGTATGTAGTATCAATGCAAAAGCAACAGAAATAGTTTTAATCCTTTGAGTATTTTATATTAAAAGAAGAAAATAAATTCTGCTCATGAACAAAAGGGTCTTCCTTCTTTACTACTAAAACTAGTGAATTTTGCTCAGCAAGCATCACTTACTTCAACACTTCTGCTTTCAAAATTTTCTAAAATAATTTTTCCAGCTTTCTAAATAGAAATCCAAAACTTAGGATTCAGGCAGGCTGTAAGGAGGATGAACTCTCATAGTTTATTCTATTTGGTAACTGTAAATAAAATACTGACAATGCAATGGCTCTTACTCCACTTCCAGCTGCTTCAATAAAAATGCCTTTTCATGATGTTTTCACATATATAGTCTGTAACTGCAAATATACAGAGATGCTACTGAAGTACAGTAGTCATGTAGATTGCAGAATTTATATCCTGTTAGTTTCTAGTGCTCCTTTAAATACAGACACCAAACCAATATAAGCCTATATTAGGATATATTATGAGGCAATAATTTTGTTGCAGTTTTTCTCTCACTGATTAAGCTATACATTTAAACAGCAAAGAGCAAGAAAGAGTAATGCTGGCGTAATTGGAATGTTACTTAGATTTCCTAAGTAACTCACTGGGGTTTATGTTACAGTGCCAGCTGAATGACAAGATTTAGACTGTATAGAATGTAACCTCTTAAAGATACTTGCGGTTTTATTTTTTTTCTTTTTCATACCTGCATTGTGCTTTGCCAAATATTTGTCTTTGTACTGCTTTTTTTTCTTTCCAAACCAGGTGCAGCTGGCCTGTTGCTCCTGTTTGGTCTTCTCCATGGCAATACAAGCAACTCGCCTGGTGTATGGAGAAGAGAACAATTTTTTCATTGTAATCAATGTATTTTTAAAAAGCCACACAGAATGAGTTACAAAAGTAAGACTTTTTAATAGCACAGGAATACAGTAAAACTTTTGAAACATATATGACTTAACAGAATAATTTTGATATAAAGAGTATTTGCTTAGCTGCATGTCATCAAAACTCACGGATCTTGATGGGAAGAAGAGTAAGAAGAGACTAAAATGGGACAGATCACTTTGCAGCAGATTAGACTGGAATAGCATGAGGTCTGAGAAAAGTACTATGTCCTCAATTATTTTACAGCAAGTTGTGCTGTACTGTGGAACTGTTTTGAGGTGGATCTATAGGATGAAGTACTTGAAGTGCTCCTGTTGCAATGTATATCACTGTCTCACTCATACCAGGGCTTGCAAAGGAGCTCTTGATATGGAAAGAAATGTCATGTCTACCTCTGTTTCTTTCTCTTCTAGTAAAATCTCCCTTAGCCAGTTCAGATGCTTATAAACCCTTTCCACTCTAATTCTTTCAGGCTGCAAATCTTGTATGAAATATGTCAGGCTGCATTATGCATATTGATAAACTTTACCAAATTATGGCCATAACATTCATAGCCCATGATTTGCTTGCCTGAGTTTGTGCAGATATGTTTAAAATATTTACTCAACAGCTTCTGCAAGAGCTCTGCACTGCATTGTACTCAGTACCACCGCTGTTCATTGAATCTATCATTCAGGAATCTTTTCACTGTGGTTTCTTCTACTTGGCTCTCACATCAAAAAAGAAGAGGAGCAAAAAACCCAAAGGTCATTCAGTGACCTTTGGGCTTGAATGTCTTGCTAACACCTCATTTCTGCAGCACTTATATCTAAACAGTACTAATGATATGCCCTTACAAACAATTTGCATGTACCGTCAATACTACTTTCCTATAGTGTATCAGAAAGCCCCAATGATGTTTACTAACACAGGTATTTATTTTTCTAACATAACCACATATAGGATATAGCATGCCAACCTCATTGCTGAGCACGTACAAAAAGAGCTATGCAAGAACTACCTATACAACAATGAAAAGCAAGAAAGAGAAATGAAAGCAAAGCTACATTAATTTTTATAGGAAACTTAAGTCATACCATTCTTGTAGTTCAGGAGAAGGAATAAGACCTGCAGTACCATTTTTGGAATTCTCAAGTTTACCCTGCCACCAGTTGTGATCATCTTTGCTAATGATTTGGATAATATCACCAACTCGGAATCTGATGCCAGCTTCTTTGCAAGGAATGAGGTCATCCTTTGCTGGATCATATTCAAATTGTGCTCTTACATAAATCTATAAAAAAAAAAGAGTTCATAAAAGACACTCTAATATTATTACTCGTACAGCATTAAGAGAAACAGGTGAAAATTCAGTCTGTGTGTTTAGCTACACATACTGCTTGTAACAAGCAAAGGAAGGAAGAGAATGGCAAAAGCACAAATGATAGTTGCATATGAAAGAAAAAAAAAAACCCTCACCTAAATGATGGAGACATGTTATTTTAAAAGCTCATGTCTTTTACATGTACAGTAAAACCTCAGTATCAGAAATGAGTACATGTAATAAATGGATAGAATCCCTCAATTCAGCATTAACTATCATAAAACATTACAGACAGCAGCTCACAACCTGATCTGTACTGTATTTTCCAATGGAAGTCCTTGTATATTTTAAATTTTCTGTAAGAAATTTTATTTGACAATACAAAAGTTTTCAGCTTCATTGCCGATTTTCAGTATTTAGAATGAAGATCTAGTATCTTAAAAAGAATATAACATAGGAATTCTCTGTATGCATTTTCCAAAGTCTATTTCTGTGTAAATGAAAACTAATGATTTGTGAAAGTTGTTCTTAATAGAAAAAACTCAGATTCTGACTTCAGAATTTAAAATAATACACCAATCTCTGCTTTGTGTGTTAGTGAGGACTCAACCCTAGAAAATAAAAATAAGAGTGATACTCAATTTTGGTTGCCAATTAGTTAGCACTACTCATTAAACTTTAAAAAGTTAATTTCTATAGTAATCCAGTCTCAACCCAATACATGAATAAATTAAGTTCCAATGTCTAATCGCTATTACCTTGTACCCGGTATATTATCTGCTTCCCTTGAGAGAATCAGATTAATACCAATACAGAATGTAAATTTCAAGGTGATAAATCTGACCCTTGTTCTGCTGTGCATTGACTGTGTGAGCTTAGACAAGCAACCCAACTTCTTTAATCACCTCAAAATAGGCTATTTTGAAACCAGCTATGCTTATTTAGTAATTGGTATTCAATGAAGTAATCAGTGCTGAATGAATTCCTATTCCCCCATAACCTTATCTAACATAGGTCTAGAAAACAGAGCAGTGTGTTTGGCATCTAGAAACTTCCTTTTTTTCCACATCCTTGTTCTAGTCTGGGCCATTATTCATCATATATTGGACATACCTTACAGACAGTATGTATTATCCAAGCCCTTACTGTGACACGGTACCATAAAGATATGCTTGATTAATGGGAAAATACTCCTGAAGAAAATAGGCAAGTATAAAGGGTATGAATACAAGGAATGCTGTTATTCTGATATTGCCTTGAACAAACTTGCTTCTTCTGGGAAAAATGGCTTACGAGAGGAAAATAAAAACCTAAGACAACAGCTTGGAAGTTTTTTCACTGAACCTTTCCAGGACTACGCTCAGGCAGCTGGAAGCTTCAGAAGACAATAGAAAGAACCATACAGTTGTAAGCTTTAAAAATTGGAAATGAAGTGAGAGCAACCCATCCTTTTAACAGGTATTCCAGTCAGCTAAACCAGTCAACAGCATAAAAAGACTGTCAAAGGCAACAGGTCATGGANTACTAAATTATTAAAAATGTATATGTAATTAATTGTGCTGAGGAGTAAGATTATTACTACTAACTGTACATACATTTTTAAAATTTTTCATCCACAATTATTTTTTATTTTTATTGCACTTTACCTTCTGGTGAATACTTTCTAAGATGTATTTTTTTTAATAGTTAAAGAANCAGGAGTTATCAAAACCCCTGGTAAGAGTAAGAGGTTGAGTTCACATTTAAGATTTATCTGCAGATTCTGGAAGGGTTATACTATATCTACATGGAGCAGTTAGTTACTGAAGCTGAATCACAAATCACTTGGTGCTAGCTGTTGATATGGAGGCTGCAATAAAAACAAAAATTTATAACTGTAAAGGGAATCACTGGCAGAGCCCCTGTGTGCTCTCTTGGAATTCTCTGGAGAGAGATCTTTCTTTGGACCACTGCAACATGTATTATTGTCAAGGTAACAAAGTTAAGGAAGGATACTGACTGAATCTGAGCCTTAGAACTGAAAATGAAAGAGGCTATCTTGAAACTCTGAACACTTACTAGAAACTGTCTGTAATGCTTTCCATTGATGAGCTTTCTTATTGTTAATAATTAGTTACAGGCCAACTCAGGTTTTAGAATCTTTGTCCGTACAATGTTTTAGAGTATTAGACATGTGCCGTACTAGTCTCCATTTCAGGTAAAATACAAATTTTAGCATTACTCCAAGATGAAAATCTTCACAGCAATAAGACTGCCAATGTATTATGAACTAAACCAACATCTCCAGTTAAATTTACAGTGATTTTTTAACTTTCACACATATGGGCGCATGAAAAAATTGCTATTTTCAGTTAGCCACAAACAAATGAGTTAAAACGAAAAATGGAAAAACAATGGAACACATTTTCCAAGCTTAAATGTCTTAGTCCAGCACACACAGAAAATGGAGGGAAAAACAATAAGCAGGGATGGTCACTAGCAGCTAAAATTACAGAAATTCCCAGGGAGGATTCTATTCACCTGTCGTCCTTTTGGTTGTGTGGTCGATGGCAAGTCCTGCAGAATAAAGTCAACCCAGGAGAAGAAATTTTCATTTTACTTTTTAAGGGTATACAACACCATGTGTTAGTGATTCATACATCATTACAGTAAAATGGTAAGTCAGACAAAAGTATAATGCATTGACTCATGTTTAGAAATTATTTTTCCTTAAAGAAAATTCAAACCCAGGCTGTTTAGCAGCAAGCTGAAGAAAGCAGGTAAAAAGTTTAAGCAGATAGAGAATGTGCTTTTTAATAAATAATTCAGCATCTTCAACACAAAAGCACTGTCAAGTGAAAAAGGTTTGTTATGTGAATGCCTTTTCCACTTAATACTTAGTCATCCTACTCTAAAAGCAAGACGATTATAAATATTTTAAATTATTACTAAATTATTAAAAATGTATATGTAATTAATTGTGCTGAGGAGTAAGATTATTACTACTAACTGTACATACATTTTTAAAATTTTTCATCCACAATTATTTTTTATTTTTATTGCACTTTACCTTCTGGTGAATACTTTCTAAGATGTATTTTTTTTAATAGTTAAAGAAGTAATTACTCTTTTTTTTTTAAATTCAGTCCCATGAAGTCACAATATTGACAGCACTCTTACTGAAGAAACTTGTGCATACAGGTACCACATTGGTCCAAACAATGACAAATGATAAACAACACAAAATTTGACATTAATATACTTTAGGAAAACAAGAGATCAACGGCACCTTTCTACCTGAATACATACGAATCAGAAGTACTTTGTGTTAAAGATGTGATAATAGCTTGGTTTGTAGTGCAGTTTAAAGCCACTTCCTTTTCATTTCCAGGCAAGGCTTGTATTTCACAAAGTATGTGCACGTACCACAACAGCAGAGGGCACACCAATTCGTTAACTCAGATAGCGGAAACCAGCACACGTTCCAGAGGTCTCTCAAAACACAAAACTTAAAAGAGTCTAAAATGTCCTGAAATACTAACTGCACACTTATTCTTTCTTCAAACACCGCTCCTGAAGTTCAGGATGGAAATAAAACTTCCACTTTAAATCTTTCCTTGGTTTTGAGGAAAATGCTAACAATGATTTAAGGATGATTGAAGTGTCATATTACGGTTATTAACACTTAATTCACTACATGGCTTTCAATGAGAGTATGTTGGAAAAAAAAAGCCCTTAAAAAAGAAAGTGGGAAGTAACAACCTTGGTTCTATCATCAGGACGAAATTTTTCACTGACCACATGATAAGAGTATAACAGTAATGGCAGATGAGCACCAACAAAACTTTCACACTTTCTCTGTGTGTAACTGGAAATCTTACCGAAACAGAATTGTTAGTGCTGCTATGACCATTAGCTGGGGACTGCCTGGATGTAGAGGGGGAATCTCTCTGAAATAAGACACAAGGTTCATTAACAACACAACACTATCACAGGAACACAGATATATTTAAAAGAACAGTTACATCTACCGCCTTAGAATCATTTGCTTGGCTGCTTCATCTGTGAAAGTTTCCCCATGATAAACTCCACAAAGTTGAAAAGTTTTCCCACAGTTTAAGATTCAGGTATGACATTTTGATGTATCCTAGACAATAACTGTTTTTCTAACGTCTCAGCAATCAAATAACTTTATATTTACTGAGTATCTGGCACCTCTTGGATCTCATGTGGCTAACAATGCTCAGGGCCATTAGTCATACTGGTGCCTTTGCTAAAGATAACCTGAAAGTTACATGCTGAATAATACCTGGAATAGAATGAGGCACATACTCCATTTTAAAGATGCTTCTAAATATTTTTTCCCAGCTATGTGGTGGAGATCAATGTTGATTAATTTCTACTCTGAAAGATGTATCTCCATGCAGTGTCTTCAAGACACTGATGTCAACGCATGAGAAGGAAGTTGGGTACTCTCATGCTCCCTTCTCTCTGTCAATTTTGCAGCACACTGATGTTTTTTCATTCTTCCAAAATTCTTAGGAGGTTAAAAAAATTAAACTTTGCCTTAACACAGTCACTTCTCAGTGTGTGCTCCAACACTTTAGTGAGGAGACAGCAGACATAAGGTGCATACCAGGAAATTCTACCAAAAGGATGATAGGAATTTCTGACCGTGTCTTGCAGTGGCAAGGAAGTAACTTGGAAAGCAGTCTTTTTCACATGCAATTTTGACTGTATAGTATTAAATTCTGTATGGTCAGATAATTGAGACAACTAGCTAGCAAATAAGGTAATTCACCCCTATATTAAAGAAAAAAATCCCACCAATGGAATTCTGCAATGTAATATTCCATGTCAAAGGTAAATTTAGGAATGTCTCACGCTTTTACATAAAGACAAAGATAGAAGAAGAAAGAGCTAAAATGGTTTTCAAAGAAAACAAAGTCTTTTACATTTTACCAATACAAGTGCCCTTTGTGAACAAATTAGATACAAAAGTTTGGAGCTAAACTGTTCATGCGACACTATCAGGTAGAGGTCCTATAATAATATTCTCTGGCTTTTACTAATTATGAAGTAGCATTCATAGCTACTTAAAAACATGGAGAGAAGTTTAAACGATAGGCAACACTTGATTCCTCTTGATGCCTGTATCCCTTGTGCAACAAACTAATTTGGAAAGTCTGCATTTTTTTGAGTACTCATCATATGTGATTGAATAACAACTTCCATATATAGCTATCTAGTGGAGGACAGATCTGACATCATTATGGTGGTAAAATCATTATGGCTCCAAGCATGCAGGTCTGCATACTTCTGCTACACAGGTAAAAATAGAAATGGCCATTTGGCTATTACAGTTATTTGCAGCTGGGGGGAGATCAGCTCAAAATCTATTTAGAAATGAAAAACAAAAAGAAATTCTAAAGGGGATGATATAATTTTTGGTCTATGTACAGGATTATTAAACTTTATCAAATAGGAGCTAGGAAACATTTCTCTCCAAAAAAGAAAAGTGACTTGCTTGTTTTATAGAAGATTCTCTGCTTGCTCTTCAATTCTCTCTCAGTGAACATCTCATTTTCAGGAAGAGGTGAAAAATTAATTTAAATTATTTAAAACAAAATTATGTTCTGCTTAGTCAGTGATGGTTTACTATGATAAAGCTTTGGAAAGCACACACATAATTTAGAGAAAAACAAGTTTGGATTTTCTTGATTTGAGGGTGTTTTCATTTGTATTCCTACGACAATGTACAGTCTAATCTATGAAATCAATGAGATCCATGTAGAATGCTAAGAATGCTTAAACTGGACTAAAAAGCACTGCAGCTGAAGCTTTGGAAGAGCCAATCATAATTATTTCTGAATGATGGCAAAACTACTTTCTTGTTGATTACATGCTCTTAGGTGAGGATCAGGAATGATAAACGAATGCATTCTGTAACAGAATTCAATTATTCTACTAGCTGGGACCTGATCAAATTAAATACCAATGAGAATATATAGACTAATGTTGCTGTTGAGAGATACACAAAAATCTCCTAATAGGGAAAAAAAATGAGAAAGACTTTCCAAAAACCTGCAAATACATTTCAATTTCAGTCTTGCCTAAGCAATCTTTCTAGAAGTAGGTCTTCAATTTTCTAGGTATCTGAACAAGTCAACACAACATCCTGGCCACCATGTTATTTATTGTTCAGATTAACTCAGGCCATTTCCCATACCACTTGCCATACAGGCCATCTCACATTAGATCAGTTAATCAGATTTTATACAAGGGAATTTATTATGTTTCCATGCAAAGTCTACTCCAAGAAATAGAAAGACTGGTAACTGGATGGAAGGAATGGGTACAGTGAAAGCCAGAAAACCCCCAAACCCTTGAAATTAGTTGAGTGCCTAATGACACTGAACTATCATTACATACTCTAGAGACAAGACACTTCCCTAAATTTGCAGAAGTGGTGTAATATTTAGTAAAAATAACCACAATTCTTCTCTTAAATACCCACAAAAGTAGAAAAATATGGCAAATGAAATGTAAATCTAGTATTTGAAAAATAGGTTTCCTAAAAAACCCCCACCTACACATATTTATATAAAGGCATATAGACAGATTGCATAAAAAAGGCTGATTCTACTAATATGTAGGTTTTCTTATACAAAATTAACATGATACTTTGCATTTCAATCATGGCAGAAGCCTTAAGAAAAAATGAATTATTGATTTTGTTTTATATACTTCTTCTGATAAAACCATAATATGTAAGCATCATTTCATGACTGAGGTGGAAGAACCAAACAAACTTATAGAAACATCTGAGATACTGCCAAAAAATACTTTATTCAATAAGATTATACTACCAAAGACCCATTATTTTTTAATTTATCCTGCTAGAAAGTTTTAGAAGCAAGTTTTTGTGTCTTAATAACATAATTCAGCATTAATTTTCAGCCTTTATTAATGCTTAAGAATTTGATTCATCATCTGAATTATAATCCTGAAAAATTCTGTGAAAGACATTCTCTCTGTACCAAAAGAGTAATGATGGTTTAGCAGGATGAGTTAAAAATTTTGGCTTCTTTTGTGCATTCTTAACAGCTGAAAAACAAGCTAAAGTCATAGATGTGATTGATCAGGTGGAGTAAACTCAGGCACCTCTGATTAAATGAAGGCTAAATACCACAAAGTGTGATAATTAAACATGCTTTTTTTTCCCTAGTTTTGCTGTTTTTTCCGAATGAAGGTAAGAATCCATTTCTCCCAATTCTGTGAAATAAATAGCCATGAGGAACCTAAGATGTAAAGCTCAAGAAAAGAGATGAACGGCTACAACTAAAACGACACCTTGAGTAGCAGATGTATCATTTCACCGGTTGGTCAGAATTTCTGTCTCTTTTTTTAAAAACCTTTGCATTTAATGAAAAATTCTTGGTTTTATCATTTAGGAAAATCAGCCCAACAGATGAAAACTGCCAAACCTTCTACCTCTAAAACCTTTTTGCTCTTCTTGACTTCTATTAAAAGTACAGAAGGCAACCAAAGAGAAATAATTTTTTTCTTTCAAACAGACTGTTCTGATAATCACAAAAGCAGTTTCTGCATGTTCTAGCATCTGCTGACACACACAAACAATTAGAGTGAAATCACATCTCTAATTAAGATAAGGTTCTTGACTTCAACAGAGATTGTGATTTCACTCTCGGAACTCTAATTTGGGAACACTTTGAGCAGTTAAGCATGTGGCACCGAAAGACTGGCATCATCTACATAGTACATATGCCATTTGTATGCTTAAATTGGAATAGTATCTCTCAAATAGCCATCTTCCAAAATTTAATTCCCTTCAGTTGCAATCTGGAACATGACTTTGTAAGCAGAAGGGAATTAAACATTACTGTGCAAAACCCACAACATCAAGTTTCTAGTGCAACAAGAACTATCTCCAAATCTGTTTTTTATGGAAACACAATATTAAGCCACATGTAACTGTTACAGACAACCAGCACAAATTTACCTCAACAGGGTTATATGGAAACAATTTCTTCAATTAACCCTTAACAGCCCAAAGTAGTACAATAATGTTTAACGCCTAAAAAAGGAGGATTGTTCCTCAGCTTAAAAACTTTATCAGACTTCCTGGAAAATGAGTTTAAATAGAAAAATTTTTGGAAGGGGTTTCCTTAATTAATGAGTTGAGGATCCCCTTTCCTATTATTTTTTAAAAAATAGGCTGTAAAGAGTTAGTCAAGGTGCTGATGAGATGAATATGAAGGCAGGGTTGAGTAGGTAGGTGGGACCTACTCATGTTCCGTTATCTTTGTTGTAAAATTGGTGTGCGTGATCTAACAGGACAGGCAGAAACAATTTCCCAGAAAGCAGTAACATTCAGCCATCAGCAGGCAGTTAGTTACAGGACTGAGAAAGAAACAGGACAGTTCATTAAATTCATTACCTCACAAGATGAAGACTGTGTGCGGTAACTTGGCACAATCTTAAATGTGATACTTCCACGCATTTCCCTCTGCAAAAAAAGAAGCACTTCCTTAAAGACTAAAGTACTGAAGATAAAATCCCCAGATCACAAATGCATGGAAGTAAAAGCATCATAGTTGAGAGCAGCAGTATTCCTGAAGTAAATATTAAAAAACCTGAAATGCTCCATTTAATTCATCATTTCATTTATAAACATTGATCTAAAAGATAAAGATACACTGTGAGTTTGTTCACATGACCAGCTTTGAAAACATCTACAACCTACAGCTGTATTTTGAGGTCTATTCTTTGTAGGTATATTCTTGTAATCCACGGTCTTTGCTACTAAATAGCAAAATAGCTAAATAGCAAAAGCTATTTACCAAAAATATTCAGTTTCTTGAAAGCTGCACTTTACTGAACTAAAGATAGAAATGTAAGAAATGATCTATCATCAGAATAACATGGGTTCTACTAGGTTTTCATTTACTAGCCTCTAAAAATATTCATATCAAGAAGTAACTACAGAACAGCAGCAGATTATGGCAACATATTAGCTCAGCCCGATTTTCTTAAATGACAGTTTGAACATAAGCACTGCCACAGGACTCAATCAAGGCAGAAAGGTAAGCAGGTAATTTCAAGCAATCTTGGCATTTCACTTCTCTTTCTCTTCTTTGGTTGGCTTACCATGAACCAAAAAAATGCTACTTTTCTGGACTCACTTCAGCCTGTCTACATGACACTGCTGCTAGAGACAACAAAAGAATTAGTAATGTCATCCAAGGTTCCAAGATCAGGTTCCATACAGACAAGTCTGCAAGTGTTACGGAGTATCAAAATGACTTTACAACCATGCCCTAAAATGAGGCTGTCCTGCAAAAAGTCATACTCCCTGATCTCAAAGTCCTTTTTTTTTTCCTTTGCAATGTGAACAACTATGAGCCACAGTAGCTATAAAATGGAAGAAGGGATTACTGTTACATACAAGGAACACATTTTTCCCTACAACGATAACTAAGTATTGAACAGGTTGCCCAAAGAGACTCCTGTCCTATCAAATCTTTGTCCTTGGCTATTTTCAAGGTCTAACAAAACAAAGTCTTGGTCAGCCTGGGCTGCATTCAATGTTGAACCTGCTTCATGCAGGAGGTTCTACTGGAGACCTCCCGAACTTCCTTCCAACCTGAATCGTTTATTGTCTTTGTATGATTTATTGTCTTTGTGTTTGTATAGCAATTATACCAATAATTGCTACAGAGAAGAAACTCTTGCATTTCAAAAAAGGAAACTCCAACATTAGGAAAACATGCTAAAATGTAGAAGAGTCATCTACTAGGGTCAACTGTCTAGAGTTTGTGCAACTTTCATTATTGAAGATAAGAGCTGGTCAGACATTTATGTCAGGAATGATTTGGTAACAATGGTCCTTTCTGTAGGATTAAATGGAATAAATAAAATGATATCTGGAGGTGCCTTCAACCATTATTAGACACAATGTGCAAAAAAGGCATTAGTAAAAATAGGAGAGAGCCTGTAGAAGGCATTAACAGCTGAAAAGAGGAAGACTTCTTGTTACATGTACATACAGGCTAGCAGGAGTAAAATAAAAAAGGGGAAGTCAAAATGCAATTTCATAAAAGTTTTGTCAAAATAAGACAGGTACCTTTATAAGGAACATGAGAAAGAATTCAAGTACTTACAAGCATCTTTTGTAGTTGTTCTACAGTTTGATTTGCCACACTGATTCCATTTATTTCTCTTATTTCATCCCCTACATGCAGCGTACCTGCATAGTTAACAAAACACACCATCAAATAAAATATCTTTTAAAAAAATGAGATAACTGTAAAATAGTACCAATATTCATACAAAGGCATAAATATAAAACATTATCTTTTTTGTTTAGATTCGCAAAAGGACTTTGGTAGCTACATATTAGTTATAAAACACTGTAAATCTGCCTTTCACAGTGCAGTCAATACACCAGCATAAGACGACCAGATACCCTGTAAAGTATATGGGGAAAACATCAGTTTCTACCAAGGACGTTGGAAAAATCCACACAGTAAAAAGAAAGTCACCCGCTATGTGTCCCACAAACATTCAACAGAGATGTTCAAGCAGTATTTGATGAGATGACTACTTAAGCATTTATCAGATCCAAACCCAATTCTGATTTGCAATATTTACAGCATGAAACCACGTAAACTTTACATCAGCTTCAAAGTACATGGCTAGTGTGACTACTAACAATATTAGTTGATGAAGCAAATAGCTACTTAGCTTAGGCAAGCCATAACATGGCTCAGACTACAAAAGCTGAACAGGAAGGATAGAGTGAATGAATTCTTTCCAGAAGCAACCTGGGAGGCTTTCTGTGGATAACTTCTGCCTTGAAGAGCTCAAGCCCACCTAATTGTTTAGCAATTCTCCAAATATAACCTTCCATGGCTTATTATTAGACAGAGACATTTTTAATATATAATGAAATATGACAAAGACCACTTAATTCATATATATTTCTCTCTGCTTTATGATTTAAATAATATCTGCAAGCATCCCTTCCTAATTACTGTACCTAATAAAATTACTATATCTAATATAATTAGTCTAACTTGGAAAAATAGCAAATGGCAAATATTTCTTAAAATAAAACATCTATAGAAAATTAGCTGGAAAGAGTGAGCCAACTAGAATCCTGAAAAATCCTCAACATTCTTTTCCTGAATTTGCAAAAAGAATACAAAGCAAGCAAAACTTTCAGGCAGTGGAAACACAGCCTGAACCAAAGACAATAATCCTGAAAATCTTTGTTCCTATTATTCCTTTTGGCCTCTCTTCTGAGAAACAGAAGTTCACTTGGCAGCACTACAGTGGAGAGCTCAAAGTTTACAAAAAAACTTCCAGTATGCTCAAGAATAAGTCCTTCACATTACATGCTCCAGACAGTTCTACAGGAACTGATCTGCTGATAGTGAAATAATAAAAAAAGATATATCATAATTCTTTCATTGTTCAGTGGAAAAATTAGAACAATGAATAGAATGAAAATCCAAATACACCTGAATTTCAAATTAACCTAGTCCACATATAGAATACTTAGGATGAAATCTCCACTGAAACACTGGCAGACTTTCTTAGGAAGGCATTCAATACCCAATTCTTACAAAAATATTCTAATAAAAATGAGGCTCTGTGTTGATTGTATCATGCCAAAGGTGGACTGTGTTTGAAGTGAATGTAATGGTTATTAAAAAATAATAAGGTATTATTAACAGCATATGCTTTAGAATAGTATAAAGATTGTTTGGCATTATTGAGAATATAAATCTGATGGAATTAAATATTAGAAGGAGAATCAAACTTGATAAAACTCTCTCTTCTGAAACATTTCTGTTGATGACTAGAATAGAGCAGTGTGCAGAAAAGTTGAGAATAAAAAACTGATACTTTGTAGTAGATGATCATTCGGTTTTGGGAAGTGTATTGATAAACCATGGGAGGATATTTTCAGCCAGAGGACAATGGCTTTTATTAGTTGAAATTTTTCACTCTTTATAAATATTCTTGTTGGAAAAGAGTATTCTTGGCATCTTTGAGCAATGAGTCTTTGCAGCTCCCATGGTATTTGTGCCTAACCATCTAAATTTGGTTGTTTTTTGTTCCCTTTAAGTTGACTGTGCAGTGTTTATTTAGAACTTAATCTGCTCATGACGTACTGACATACAGTTTATCTGCAAAAATAAAGAATGGATGTATTTCGGGAATAAATGATTTCCTTCTTTCTCTTTGCAAGTCAGAGTGAAGACAGTTTAGGAGGTGTATGCTCTTGCTCTCCACAGAAGTATGAGAAATCCTACCCTATTAGGAAGAAGCCAGAACACATTCTTAGAATCCCTATGCGCAAACATGATTTGTAGCCAAAAGAAAATTCTGTAGCTTGGAAAATGAAAGGCTGTGAATGTCTAATAATATCTTCACCAAGTAATAACATACCTTTTTTCTAGAATTTAATGAGTGTTATCAGGGGAACTGGTATTTAAAAAAAATCACTGCAAGTTTTACAATAGCTCACATTAAGAATGCAGCAGAAATAATGTTCAGCTGCTGTCTTTCTGGAGTTAAATGGGCAGCCAATACAACTTCTCTCTTTGGGAAGTTTTTTAAATGCCATACTGAGACCTCTTCTTAAATGCATCTTAAGAGTGAATTCATCTTCAAGCACTTCTGCCCCAAAACCTGGCATGAGAGAAAAACTTATGGGCTAAGATACTGAGAACTGCTGAGAACTCAGGCTTATATGCAGATCCCCTGAAACGTTTGCAGTCTGAGCAGTCTAAACAGGGTCTGTTGATAAAAGGTGACCAGAAAACTGTGCCAAATTAAGGCACAGGCACAGAGGTAAAAGCCTAAGATCAAAGATACAATTAATTAACTTGTCCTAAAAATGCAGACAAGTCAACAAAAAGACAATTTTTAATGACCAAAACTGGTGCTTCATCTTCACCATGACCAGTCCTCTGTAAGGCACAAGTAAATAGCATCCTTACAAGCCTATACTCCCTACATCGGCTTCCTGCCTTTTCAACAAGGACAGCCGTAATCAGCAGGACAGGTTGGCACACAGATAGAGGCAAGCCACAAACAACATTCAAAAAATTCTGAAACAAGTCAAAGTCACAGACCCTGTTGGCAGGATTCAAAGAGATAATGAGCTTGAGATCACTCTCAGCTTATATTTGCATTGTTCAGTAAAAATATTTTAAATACATGTATTTTTAATGAAGTAGTGAATTTAGGAATACCCTTGGGTGGATCCCAGTTGGCCCCATAGACATGTGAGTAGCACGTCACTAACCATTTCCTCTTTAATTATGGGGGCTTCATTCTGTTTCACATCCCTGTCATCCAGCTCAGCAGGCTGGGTACAAAGAGAACAACTGGTCTTCCTGTTGAAGACTGAGGCAAAGAAGGACAGGAGATGAGAAAAGGTATGTGTCTGCAGGATTTCGTATAGCAGTGAAAACAGAAAATAAAATGTGTAGGCATGAGACATATTTTTGATTTACAAATTGTTTTATAAGCCTCACCATCAAAAGTACAAAAATCCTCAAGTAAATGTGTGAAAATATATGGAGGAATTAAATTTTTTTGTTGAAAAAAGCTTTCATTTTTGCAAGGAAATGCATTGTAACTAGTCTAAAGACTTTTTAAACTTTAAAAAAAATTTTAGACAGTACACCTCTGACAATTGTTGGCATTTCAATCTCTTACTGTGCTATAATTCCATCATCCTAATTAAAGCCTAAGTGAAACAGACTGGGCCTTCACCTCAAAATGCTTGAAGACTTGGCAAAACGAAAGTAACAAAGGCAGTAAACAGGACTCCATCCAGATACACAGTCCCATGGAACAGTAGCAATCAAAATGAGGACTATGTAACATTACATGGATTGCATAAAATAGTCCAAATAATTGAGTTTGAAGACAAAACTATTCACATCACATGATTACCTTGCCGGTGAATCATTCCTCCGTGCATAATTCTTGCCACAATGCAATGGTTCAGCTCATTCATTTTTAAAGTGATTCCCTACAAAAAGAAATGTTTATACCCTTAAAATAAAATATTAAGCAGTATGATTCTTCAGTGGTTAAGAAAAGATACTTTGCCTGAAAGCTTGAAGGCAGGGTATACATTTTAAGGTTAAAGAAAAAACTTTGTCACTCACATAAACATGATCAACGAAAACAGATGCTCTTTGTCAGTGAACATGCAGTAATTTAAAACACAAGCACAAAAAATTCTTGGTTGATAAAAATATAAATCTCTATTCAAGTGCAAAATGTGTACTTTGGTTTGAAGCACAATCTGCTATACCTATTACAAGGTTGCTTCTAAACAAGAACAGCTCTGATGATACAGCAGTAATATATATGGATTTTAAATGAAATATATGTACAGGTGCATATTTATCTGCACTGGCTGCTGAACTATTCCAGGTTTACTAGCAACTCTACTTCAAAATGCTGAAAGAGTCATTAAAATCATTATAATACTGTACTTTAGCAGTGTAAAGAAAGACATCGAGGTTCCCTCCTTACCATTGGTTCATCTGTGTTCTTCTGGAACTGCACCAGTCGAACTCGTGTTACATTCTCCATATCCATGTCACCATTGGCGCTTTCTGGAGAATCTCCGTTTAGGTATGGAGACGTGGGAGGAGGTGTAACTCTCAGAGCTTCATCACTGTAAACTTCATGTGCCACTACATCATGTGTTTGAAGTAAGGCCTAGAGAAGACAGCAACAAAATATCACATTTCCATCATCTCTGATGCCATCCACTCATTCCTCCTAAATATTTTTAGAAGCTTTCCAAAAAGGAAAGGAAATTCAAGATGTTTGTGCCTCACTTCCTATACAGCAAATTTTCTCTTGAAGGAGTGTAAGATAAACTTCAACAGACTGTAAATGCGTATACTTGTAGAAGAGAAGGCTCCAGGGAGACTTCATAGCAACCTACCAGTATCTGAACAAGGGTGGGGAGGGACTATTTGCAAGAGCATATATATAGTGATAGGCTGAGGGGCAACGGTTTTAAACTATAGCAGGGCAGTTTTAGATTAGCTACCAGGAAGTTCTCCACCATGAAGGAGCTGAGGCACTGGAACATGTTGCCCACAGAGGTGGTGGAGGCCCCATCCCTGGAGACATTCAAGGCCAGGCTTGATGAGGCTCTGAGAAACCCATTCTAGTGCAAGACATCCCTGCTTAACACAGAGGGGTTGGACTAGATGACCTCTGAATGTCTCCTTACAACCCTACGGTATTACAATACATAAGAATAATTTTAGACCTTATAAAAGCTGTGTCTGGGAGAAGGTGTGGGAATGATGAGAGGGGCCATGATTGGCTCTTTGATAGGGAGACACTCTTTGGTACCTATACTCTTAATTGTTCCACTACAGCACTTATGGATTTAACTGCTGCTTCACATATTTGTGCCATTACTCAGCACAGGAAAGTATTGTTCTTGTTATTGACCCCCCTTTCTTTTTTTTTCCTTAAATTGCTCTTCCAGGATGGCTGTATACAATTCCATCTTGTTTAGTTCTATTTCAATAAAATATTTCTGTTACATGCTGAATCAGATTTGTTACAGACTTCAGGATAGGTATTATCTCCAGACAACGAGACATCAGTGTGTTTTGGAGTACAACAAAAAAAGCCATTTGTCTGCATTAGCAATTAGTGCAACAAAATAGTAATAGATTGACAAGTAAAACAATTAGGTTAGTGACAACCTGATGCACACAGTGAATGCATCACAGGAGGTTTTGATTCTTTTACTTCCATCTTGGTCTGTGAATGTAATGCCCATCTAATGCTGCATTACACCAACTGAGCTTTTTGTATACGTCCTGGAGTTTAATTTTATCTGAAAAGAATCTAGTCTGCATGCTTTGAGACTCACATATGATGCAAACCAAAGCATTGTAAGGAGATCCACTTCAAACACACACTCCTAATCTGATTTACAGTACTAAAATAAATGCATCCAAAGCTACAGTGGCCATCAAAAGAACACACCGGGACATGCAGCTATCCAGATTTCATAACCTCATACCTGAATATGAGGTTGGTTTCAGCCACTCTTTTTTTCTGGAAATTAGGTTTTATCCTTAAGATTTACAGTAGTTCAGCTTTCAGGTAAGCAAATTCCACAAAGATCCCTGCATATAATCTTTGCATTAGGGAAAGTAAAATTCATGATTTTAAACTGACAATAAGGTAAGTAGATTTCAGGAAAGATTTTTATAACTGAACCTATGACCTTCATCCACAGCATGAGCAAAAGAAATCCTCTAAATAGTTTCTAAAATTCATAACTTGGTTCCAGTTACTGAAGTTATTAAAGGAGTTACATCCCTGAACTTAGGACAATTACTGTCCACAAATCAGGTTTGTGAAATAGGCACAGTAGGAGTTGATATCTAACACACATTCATGAGACTGTACCAGCTATTGATTTTGAGTAAAATGACATTAAATAAATGCTTATTTTGTAATGACTTCATACACCTTAAGCTTAAGATTACCTAGGGAAAAAGAAAAAGTTTTACCTAGAAACATCCAAAAGTATCCATTACACTTTCCATGTGTGACACACCTTTGTCCCCAAATGACAGTGAAATTGCTCCATAATTAGAAAACTACAAATTGCTCAGTTTTCAGTGCTGTAGTGGGGTCCAATAGTAGTAGAAACTATTTCACTAGTAATATTTATTATGGTACATTGCATTGTACACATTTCCATCACCTGCACATTTTAGGGAGAATTTATTGAAATTCAGTTTCCTAATACAAAGTATATATATAAATCTAAGAACAGCCAACACTCTCCCTCCCACCTCCAAGAAGAGCAGCATTTGCTTACCATGAAATGAGGTTGTGTTAAAATACGCTTTAGTTCCTTTGCATCATTGTTCTCTGGGTAACATGAAATTTCTTCCAATACCTGCAAAATAGATAGGAGAAACATACATTTTAACTTTCTTCTAAAGACATTAATCAAACAAATGAAATAGCCTCATTGATCAGTCAGAATATCTCCAAATGATTACACAAAATAATGATTTTGACAGGAAAGGGCTTAGGAGAATGTGGCTCTCCTTCCCACATCCAAATATCCATTTCAATTTTCTTTTTGAGAGAGATTAAAGAAGAAATTTGAAGGAAATGGCTGCTTTTTCAGTTGAGTTTATTGCTCCAACAAATGGAAACAGAAATGAAGTGCTTATAGGCAACACATACCACCATCAATTGCTACTTTCACATACGGACACAACTTATTAAAACAATCAGTTTGAAAGAAATAAAAACACTCATAAAATATAACCTGTACAGATTAAATTGTTAAAGACATCAGGTGTAGGTGGTTCAACTGCTATGCCACCTCAAGGACTCAGAAGTTCTAAAATTGGAACAATACTACTGCTTATCAATGGAGAAAGGAATAGGCAGGAAGTATTTGCCTGATACTTTCACCTTATTTTTCTACATGCAAGTACTAGGACAACAACAAGTGATGTATTTTGCTTCTGGATTTGCTTCCTCCCATGATTAACTGGCAGGAAATTTTGCAAAATATGACTTTGGGGTGTCTATCAGTGTTCCTGCAGTTTGGTACCACAGAATGATTTAGTATGTTAATCCTATTTTAATAGCAATATAAACAATGTGTTCCTATGGCTCTCCATGCAATAAATAAATAAAATAATATTTGTCAGTTCTAAGAATGAAGAACACCTGTATGTACTTAACTTACATATTAATGTGTCACCTTCACTGTCTGCTCTTTTTAGAACCGTGATAAACCTGTTAGTCAGAATACCTGGAAAGGTATCTTTTTTGTGACTAGATAATATATAAACTGAACATGAAAGATATTGCAGTTACATAACGGAAGTATTCCTTTTTATTGTTGCAGAAAAGGTTAAATGATGAAACGGAGTAATATATATAATCCTCACAGACATAATGGAATTCTGCAAGTTTATGCAACATGTTACGTAACTTCAGTAAGCAATGGTAAAATTCAATTCTGATTATGAGCCAGAATACATATCTATATCTTAATAAAGAAAAATCCTGTTCTGCTTTAAATACAATGGAACTTTCCAAGTAAAGAATTAATTTAAAAGACATTACCTCTTTGGCTCTCTGTACAGCATCGCTTGGAGGATTCCTGATTTGTGGTGAAGATTTTGTGTTTATTTTGTCATAAAGCTGAAATAACAAGAAAATAAACTACTGAAATCATGTCCTACTATATATAAAGAAATAATGAGTGCTAACAATAGCCTGCTTATGTTATCATGATTAAGATGACCATTAAACTGCAAGTCCCACAGATGTTTTGTATACAAAATCTAGAAGCTTAGGATTTTGGCTTTTCATTTTTAAACATTTCCTGATTTGAACAGTGCCATAGATTCAGAGTTCATAAGGTGACATGGGAAAGTTCAGGAGGTTAAGGGATTCTGCAAACCTCCCATGCTTTTTCAACAGATTTACAGTAGCTATATTCTTCTACTAGAAGTGGTACTATGAATCTTGAATAAATGCTGTAAATTATACCTTCTGCTATAAAATCAAATTGATCTGCACATTTCACTTTTCAATTATCAAACATTGCAAATAATAAACCTCAGAATATGGGAAAATGCTCTTTAAGATAGAAAGCTACAAAAGCTTAACTTTTTGGAGAAGAGGAAACCAAACCTTTCCAAGAAAGAGGTCTCTCAAAGGAAAAAAACCCACAAACTAGGCATATTTTTAGTTTACTAGGATTCCCTATTGGACACAAGAATACCAAATAGGAAACTGTGAACATTCCAGGTTAATTAAAACAAACAAACAAACAAAACCAATAAAGGTTTTGCATCCCACCCTCCTAAATTATGCAAAACATAACAGGAGAGATCTATCTTTAATTTCAAATTAGAGATAGACTTTACAAATGTAAAAGAAATAAATGTATGCTTAAGAAGGTACTGCAACAGCTACTATTCTCAAAAAAACCCAACTTATGGTTTACATTTCAATGTTAAGATGGACATTCCTGCAATTATTTCCTATTTATGTTACACTACTTCCTTGAAACATAGGATGGAACGAAGATATAAATAGCTATTTCTAGTATATTAGAAATTTTTATCACTGCAATGGTGGTGAATCATCACAACAAGTTGCTCAGAGAAACTGAGAAATCTCAACTTTGGAAATACTAAAAGTTCAGCTGAAATTCAAAACAGTGTATGTAAACAAACATTCAAAATACACGAGGGGCACTAATACCTTCATCAGATCTTAACACAGCAAAGAGTAAGTTGATAAAAACCCCTCATTTAGGCTACTCAGCTAGGAGTTCTCAAGAGCTTTTTCTGAGAAGTGTACAGCTCCATCATTTGCCTTTCGAAACAGGAATCCTGAGAAGCACCCTTCTCAAGCAAAATACCATTTAGTTTTACAACAGATGTAATAATATATCCTAATATATAAACATATCCAACAATAAATATATCCTAATATTACCACAATTTTCATTGAGTTCCTTAATGATCTAGTGCGCACATTTATCATTTTGAGTCTACACACAGACAAATATAAAAAGAGGAAACAATATTAACTTCCAAAAAACATTGTATGACAGTTATATTACAATCTTGGAGAAAGAAAAGCGGGAAAGACAAGCTAAACCAGCTTCTTCCACATCCAACTTCACCTTGTGCAGCTAAAGTGCTTGTATACTGCACAGTTTAAGCAGCCTTGACTACTGTTGAAGTTAAAATAAAAGTTTTCTGCTACCTCACAATTCAGGAAATACTTTAGTTGCATACACTATTATTTGTTTTTACCTTTTCTTAGATAAATAAGTATAACTACTCAAATTCCAGTAACCTCAAATTAGCAAGTACTGCATTTATATACCTGTTAAGAAACTACATCAAGCACTACGTGCTAATTAAAGTGCAGCAAGAACACTCGTTACCCAACAAGAATATACTGTTTAAAATTACAGATATACAGATATATATACAGAAATATATATATCTGTATATTACAGAATATACAGATATACTGTTTAAAATTAATGGAATTACAGAAAGGTTCATCGTGAAAATATTTTTATTACTTATTTCTAGCAATAGTTTAAAAGTCATTGAAGTTGCTGATTTCATTCAAGTTGCTTGGTTCTTGTGATCCAAAATAACTGGCAGTTAAGAGAAACAATTTTTTCTGGCTATCAAGGGAGGGGAAGTTATCATCTGAGACTAGGAAGGAAGAAAAAAAAAAGTGCCTCTAGGAATGTTGAGAAAAAAAAATCAAGGCAAAGTTCAGACTAAACAAGGGTATATTTATTTTTCCATAGTGCCTTCATGCTGAATCACAGAACTTAAATTTCATCTCCCAAGAATGGTGCTTACTGAGATTTGCTTCCAAGACACTGAAGCATTAGGACTGACTCTGAGACTAATTAAAAGAAAAACCTTCATATTTGTATTAAGGCTTAAAATCTATATATTACCAAAGCTAAGGGATCCATTAATTGTTTCTGGCTGGAGATAGAAAACACCCTGAACTAGGAAAAGGATATATTTTTGGTACACTCATTAGCACAAGAAGATCTATTCTAAACAATCTTTGTGGGTCCTCTAACCTCCAAAGCTCATGACAGTGAAAGGCACTCATTCTGGTATCTAATAGAAACACTATGCAAACAGCCACATTAACTTTTTACCATGAATATAACGAGGTTTTATCTAAAATTCTGTTCAATCTCAACCCTAAAAAGCAAAAAGTAAACAAAACCTACAACAAATCTATGAGACCTCTCCAACTTGAAATGCATTTTAAATTGTAAATTCCTAATAAAATCAGTTACATTACATGAAGGTATGCTGATTTAAGAAAAAGAGAAATACAGTTTTCCACCTACTTAACTGAATTACCATCACTCTAACTTCTGCATGCAAGGAAAATGATTAGCTTATTTGCTGCCCAAATAAAAGATCACACAAAAGATCTAAGAACAAATAAGACAAGTAATACTTAAGAGGAACTGTTTTGATAGGGAGAATCTCAGGCAGCCAGAAAGCATAAAGTCAGTTACATATTTGTTTCTTCCAGGACAGACAACAGCTGAATCTTACACCATACAATACAGCAAGGGGGTCAAGAGGCAGAGAGAATTCAAAAAAACCTTTCAAAAATGTCAATCCTCTGTCTCCTCAGTATATTATACAAATAATTAAAAATGCCAGAAGTTTGGTATTATAAGGGAATTCAGTTTAAATAACAAAGTGATCACAGGATCCAAGTAAAAGGAAGTAGTCAGGGCAAATTAAGAGTAGAACTGAAGCACAAATACCAACACTGCAGGTAATTTAGAGTATAAGGGATCTACTCTCCTGGGAACTTCTCAAAATTAGAAACAGAATTTTTTTGAAACAGTATATTCTAATTAAAGTTAGTTCATGGACTTACAAGGGGACATATTTTCATAATTAATTTTTTTTCCAGTTATAGAGTCCACAAACCATAGATTGAGGTTTAAGAAAGCAACACACCTTTACATGTATGTTTTACAAAATGTTTCAGAAAACTCTGAATGAAATTTGCGTGCACACATCATATATAATAGTAAACATTAATGACAATAACAATTAGGCTTCATATACTCCTATGGTAGGGAACACATTACATGTGCAGTTATCTACACAATTTTATTTACAGAAACCCAGCACGTTTACAGCTCCGTTGTCTTTCAGTAGCCCTGCAGCCCTAGTCCTCTAGGGACCATACCAAAGGTGGTTTCTTGTGTAACAGAATTAAGTGTTTCACTCTTCAGCCTTCCCAACAGAATGCTTTTCTATGTAACGCCAATGGACTCTCCTCAGGGCAAAATCTCTATGTGCCCTAATTACAGGCCTCCTTTTTGCTGGGATGCTCTGTTTTGAAATGATTAGTAAATAACTCCCTGGTAGCCACCTTCAACAATTTTACCGAGCAATAAACATAATCTAGTAATTTTCTAGTAAAATGCCATAGTAATTGTAACCTTTGAAATTTTCAGACTTTTGAATACTTGGCATCTCCACCTCACTTCTCAGCCCTAGTTCTTTCTGCATTTGCTACACAGAAAATCAAAATTGCTCCAGAAAAGCTTAACAATCTCAACTGTTACATTAATAAAACTTGATATAACAAACATTATAGCTAATTAATAGAATAGTAAGGCTTCCTAAAAAAATAACACTTTACTTTAGATTTTGCACGCTAGAACACAAATATTAAGAAAAGAAAGAATACCCACATGTCAAGTAGCATCACTATCAGTTGACCAGCTTTGTAGGAGTCATAAATTTTTGTCCTCTGACTGCATAAAGGGAACTCCTGATATTTAAATGCAAGCAGCCCAAAGCCTAGTCCCACAATCAGGCAGGCAAGACAAAACAACAAACTCTTCTGACTAGCTTTTCAGATGTGTATAAATTCCTTTTTAACTGTTTCCTGTAAGGGGAGTAGGAATACCGTCTGAATGCAACTCCCATTCAGCGTCACTTGGAAAAATTTAGATACATGACAACCAGTAGAAATTTAGCCTTGCTGTCTGGTCTAATCTTGAATGTAATCAAAGCCAGATCACACAATGAAATGATTATTTTATCTTTCTCTAAGTTTCTGTGATGCAAATGAGAAACTTTTGTTCAAAATAGAGCTATGAAACCCTGTGACTGTCAGCACAAACACACATTTTGTGAGGACTTACTTGTAATTCAGACAGAGTTGCCAACCTCAAATATTAAATCCTCAAACTGCAACATGTAAAAAACCCCATTAAGTCACATCCCTGTATTTTTGGGGTTCTTTTGCTTTCTGAACAATGCAGCCATATTCAGTACAGTGACACTAGAGGACCATTTTTCATTACTTCTGGGTTTTTGTATCACCTAAAAACTCTCATGCTGAGTTGCTGCCTCTTAGACAGCAACTTTTACTAACAAATAGGTTTGCAATGGCAAGCAGCCCAAAGCCTAGTCCTGTTGTGGTACTGCATTTACTCCAAAGGTTTCAATTGCTGTAGTCTGATAGAAGCCCATGAGCTAGCGAATGAAATTATATTCACAAGCAGTAATATCAAAGAACTCTAAAATTAAAGAGCCTATTATACAACTGACTTAATAATTTCTTCTGCCAGTTCTGTTTCACATCTCCTTTTCCAAACAAAATGTTATGAATTCCCATGGGTGCCTTTTTCCTTGGGATTTTATGCTCTCAAGGAAACACATCCCTGAAGGTAACAAATCCTGCTGGAAAACATACTAAGAAGGTCACAGTCAGCAGGGGCTTTATCTTTGTTTAAAGACAGTTTGCTTTCAAGGACTATGCCTGAGGAGCACTGTTATTCATTTCCCAGCATAGTTCTACAGCACATATTACCAACCCAACCAGTATGAAACCCTGAAGCATATTTAAGACTACTGTGTGAGCTCTATGGCATTACAGGTTACAGCCTCAAACAGTCACAAACTTTTTTCTGTGTGGTACAGTTATTGTACAATGAAAGTATGATCAATCTTTGTGTTCAGGTTCCTGTACAAGCAACATGCTATGCAATTAAGCAACCAAATGAACTACTTCAACAGAAGGTTTCAGGAAGCAGTTTACCAGCTAAAATGAAGATTCTCTGACACAATACTCACAGAACAAGACAGTCTGAAGCAGTACATTTGTCTGAACAGATAAGAGTTTGCTTCTGCCTTGACAGAGAACTGACAGCTGCCATCACTGCAGCTTGTTACTTCAGGCCCTGTCTTCCAGTAATCCTATGGAGGCTATGTAATTTCTTTCAACATTCATGCAATATTCATGCAGCACAAATGATTTTTTATATAAAACCCAGTAATCTTATAGTAGCAACAAGAACCTAAAATTTCACTTTAATTTTTATTATTATGTGATAGATTTAAAACACACATACTCTTCAAAAGAAGGACTTACATCTGTAAAATGTAGGCTAACTGCATGTTGTTTTCTAAAGTCATCTGCTTTCTGACATATTCATAATGTGTTACTTGTAGAACAGGATTACACTTGCTGCTACCTGTGTCAGAAATGATCACAAATCCAGATTTTATTATGCTTTTACTTATAAAAGCAGGTAGGCAAAAATGCAGCCAGGGAAACTCAATCAACCCCATGGTATTTCAACTTCTCCATTCCTGGTTTTAGGACCATGCCACACTTAGGGTTATTCACTCATTTTATTTTAAATGTATAATTTAATTATAGAGATGAAGAATACAGGAGATAAAACAACCAAAAAGAGTAAAACGGTTTGCTCTGTATTAGCTCAATTCCCACTGCAAATGATCAGTAAACAGTTTTAACAGTAAAAATGACAAATGTCATTCATTGTATTACATGCAAAACTGACACATCAATGAAGCTAAATGCCAACTGGAAAACTTTTAATAAATGTTAGCAGTTTGTTAATGAGCACAATTCTGATGCACACAGAAGATACTATGTCTTCTTAGTGCTTAGAGCTTTCCTGCTGGAGAAGGAGGAAATGTATTAACTGATCTATTTCGAGAACTGCTAGAAAAAAATTCCTTGACCTTTCACTTAGCTATACATGGCAACAAACACTGTCCCTCAGATGTGGCCCCACTGAGTTCCCAGAACAGTGTCTCAGTAAAGCAGAAATGAAGGTCAAGAGAGGTGATTTTGCCCCTTTACCTTGATCTCGTGAGACCCCACCTGGAGTACAGTGCCTAGCTCTGGAGCCCTCAGCACAAGGTGGTCATGGAACTATTAGAGAGGGCCCAGAGAAAGGTCACAAGGATGATGCAATGGCTGTAGAAATTCTCCTATGAGGACAGGCTGAGAGACTTGGGGCTATTCTTCCTGGAGAAGAGAAGGCTCCGGGGAGACCTCACAGTAGCCTCCCAGTACCTGAAGGGGGCCTACAGGAGGGACTATTTGTTGGGGCATGTATTGGTAAGGTGAGGGGCAATGGTTTTTAACTAGAGCAGGGTACGATTAGGTTAGAAATTAGGAAAAAGTTCTTCAGCATGAGGGTGGTGAGGCCTCAGTACAGGTTGCGCAGAGAGGTGGTAGAAGACCCATTCCTGGGGACATTCAAAGTCAGGCTTGATAAGGCTCCAAACAACTTGATCTAGTGCAAGATGTCCCTGTTCACTGCAGGGAGGTTGGACTAGATGGCCTTTGAAAATTACTTCCAACCCTATGATTCTATGAAAAAGGTTCATTCAATTGAAGATGAATATAAAGGAGAGAAAGTGACAGGTATCTTTTTATTAATCTGGAACCCTAAACTGATCATTGGCTGTCTTTTTAGTAATCTAAAGCCGTAAAACAAGGCTCCCAGAAAGAAATCCTCCTCATTGCCTTCACAGGGCCCGCCAGTTGGTTGCAATTTGGTTACACAGCAGCTAAAAGGAAAACAGAGCCCTTTACCAATGATGGCAATAGGCAAAGATGCCAAGAAGTATGACATACACTACCACTCAATACTTCATAATCTAAATCTTGCATTGACATATTTTGTATGCTTAGAAACACTAGAAAAGTTAGAATGTTAGGGAATAGAGCAATGAGGTTTTCCATTCTGTTATGTAGCTAAATATTGCAATATCTGTTGTATCTTTTGATCAAAATTTTACAAAGTGAAAATATTTCCAAATTTCAATTCTTAGGTTACAATCCTGTAGCAAAATTGCAGGCAGCCATGAACTATGGGGAAATTGCACAAAGTTCAATCTGAAAATAAGATAACACAAAACAATGCAGCTCCATATGCTAAATCCAATATGCTTACATATATAGGTGTACCCATTTTTTAACTATAGTTCTCATATTGCCAGTTTGGAAAAGCAGTAATTTTAGTTTATAAGATCAGAAAGTAAATATTTGTATTTATGCATATTACAAGGCACATTGCTTCATAGAATATAAAATATTTTTACAATTTGTTCTAAATCATTCCTTGATCTAATTCTATTTTTTAAACTGATATAGTTACAAGCAGATTCAAAGACATGTTTATGCTTACACTCGTTCACACCACATGGTTAAGTATCAAGCTGTTCAGCAATACCTGACTTTTATATTCTATCTCTTTGCAAGAAGGTAACTTTTTATCCTCAGCACACACAAGCCATAGACAAATTTTAGCTCTGCTCCAGAATACACTCATTTTTAGTAGAAACTACTATGTACTATGCACTTCCTCTGTAAGGAAGAGCCTTTGCTCTTCAGAGGTAAAATAGCTGAGGACTATACTCTTACAAAATAAATTCTGTGTGTGGGGGTTTTTTTTCCCCACAATCATGCTTTTAAATTGTGCCTCTTGGCTTGCTTCATATTTACCTTGAGATCTTTGTTTTTGAAGAGCTGCTAATAAATAGTTGTGCTAATCCTCAAAAATGTCAGAAGACTTTATTTCCTTCTACTTAATTTCAGATGCCCCTAAACGCCCCATTCATGCATAATGATTCCAGACTCCAGTACCTGGCAGCATTATATTTTACTATAAATTAGGACTCTGACCTAGTAATTTCTTTCATATTTTAAGCAAAACCTGTATTTTACTCATCACAAGAATTCTACTGATTGCAGACGCTGCAGTTCTGAACAAGTGATAGCAGATGCTAAAAGATACCATTGCCAGTGATTGCACATAGCTTGCCAAAGAGGAAGAGATGGCAATTTTGCACAATACTACATTATACATTTTATACATGTTGGTAAACATATGTTGACTCAAATTGGAAAGCAAAGCCTGGGATCAAATAATTTAAAATAAATACATGCTACACTTTGAAACAGTGACAGAACAAAAATTACTCAGATTAAAGTAGTCTAAGATACTTTCCTAGCTTGTCAAAAGAGGTGGGAATTCTTCAGTTTCTGCCAGTATAAGCTGACAGCTGATACCCAGGGTACCCTTCAGTCCTTCCCTATGTATACACTACAAAACATTTTCAATATGCTATCTAATCTAATCTTATCAGGAACACTCTGTCCCAAGCCCCTCCAGCTGCATTATTTTGTTGGGTCTCAACTCCATTCCTGCATAACAAACTGATTTTTTTTCTGTTCACATCCTGATTTTTTAACTCCTTTTGAAAAGATGAAAGAAGTAAAACTAAGATGAGATAAAGATACTGCTCTGCACACACCAGAAAACAAGCATAGCAGCTGGAAAGACATTGAAATGCGATTGTCTCAAAAAACTTCACTTATTTTTTTTGCAGCATCAGGTATCTAATTGAAGCTGATATTAACAAAGATAATGCAAACAATCCTTTAAAAATTACATTAAACATCTGATCAGATAAAGATAAACAAAAACACTGAGGTGCTGGAGCAAGCCCAAAGAATAGCAAGGAAGCTAGTCAAAGGTCTAGAGCATTAAGTCCTGTGAGGAGCGTATGAAGCTACTGGGATTGATTAGCCTGGAGGCTTAGGGGAGACCTTACTGCTTTCTACAGCTACCTGAAAGGAGGATGTAATGGGATGGGCACTGGACTCTTCTCCCAAGTAACAGATTGTAAGACCAGAGGGAATGGTCTCAAGTTGCACCAGGAGAAGTTTAGATTGGACATAAGGAAAAATTTCACTGAAAGAGTTGTGAAGCATTGGAACAGGCTGCTCAGAGAAGTGGCTGAGTCACTATCCCTGGAGGTACTTAAAAGATGTGTAGATGTAAAGTTGAGGGTTTAGCAGTGGATTTGATAGTATTAGGTTTACGATTAGAGTTGATCTTAAAGGTCCCTTTCCAATCTAAATGATTCTCTAAGTATCAGGGAAACCCAATCTCTCAGCACAGGAAGAACTATAAAAAGTTATGCTACACATACAACACCTGGATATACTTCCAAGAATAACAGTTGCCCCTGTCTTGTGCCCCAGTTTCCAATACAAATGAATGACCTACAGCAAGAACTCCAGCCTCAGGTTAAGACTAAATAGGCTTTGTATCCAATTATGTGAGTTGAATGAACTTCTCAGGGTTATAGCAACATTTTGAAGAAAAGGATGCTAATGATCATGAACCTCATATTCCAGGGGCATATGGAATCCATATAAAACTAACTAAATCCACCACACTTACACAGCACAGGCAAAGAATGCAGGTTTTCACATACTATGTGACCTTGAGACTAGGCTGGACAGGGCACTGGTCAGCCTGGTCTAGTGGGAGGTGTCCCTGCCTATGGCAGGGGGGTTGGAACTCTATAATCTTTAAGGTCCCTTCCAACCCAAACTATTCTATGATTCTATGATTCTAATGGTGGAATGACAACATTTGTTTCTCCCTATTCATGTGAATTTTTTGTAATGATATATCAAGAATAAAACTTCTACTATCCAACTTCTTGAACAACTAGAAGCAGGAGGCAGTGAGGCCTGACAGACTTCAAAGTCTGAAGCACACAGCTTGCAGGTTGTTAAAATACTGCCTTTGGTATTTTAATGTAAACTAAGAGCAGACTGAAATATCATTCTGAAGAAAGCTCCCAGAACGAACAAAGTGAAAGTGTTATTCAAGATTTGTAGGCTGTATCCCAGGTGCTATAGCATTTCTTTATTTTTGCCACTGCTCAAAGCAAGTTCCATGCCATCAGCGAAATAATAAATATGAGAATCTGAAGTTTTACATGGCAAAAAAAACCCCAACAGGTAGCCATATGGTGAAAAAGGAACCAAAACTAACTTGAATTACAGTCAACATAAAACAAAGTTAAGACGATGTTGAAATTCAATAATGAAAAGGATCCTCTTCATCTCAAAACAATATCAACACAATTAATTAAATGTTCTACAAGTGCCAAGAATACAGTTCTAGTGCTCTTTGACAGAAGCTCAATAACACAAAAATACGCTGCAATCAAGGAGATACATTGGTGGATACAAATATACATGCTTGCACAGACACTCATAATGACACACCACTGACACAAGGAAAATGACATTAGGACAAGAGGAATGATTGAACAGCACAATCTCAATCTGATTCAGAATTCTACATTAAGATTCAAAAGGGAATCTTAACAAAAAAAATACTGCTAGCTCTTACTCGCATTAAACTTGTTCTTAAGAGACCCAGTCATATATCAGTGTCATACAAAATATTATAAAAACATGGAAGAAAAATGCTCAGAAGACAGATTTCTGTTCAAAAGATGAATTTTCTACATAAGTTTTTAAGACAGAGAAACTCAAAAACCGAGAAAATAATGGTATGATGCTGACTAGCAATCTGCATATCCAGGAACATGGAAAACCAGATGCAAAGACATGAAGGAGGTTGAAAATGGAAGGTATTTTAGAGAATGGACATGAAATAATAACAGAAGAAATTCGAGAATAGCGTCTGCTTTTACTGTTCTTTAAATGTAGCCTTCCAGAGAAGTTACCTTTTAGAGAAAAAGCATACTGCACCAGAGATGATGATAAAGCACACTGGCTGAAGGAATTCTTCAAACAGGTCTCCCTATGGCTTGGTTCATGTTCTTCTACACTATTAGGGAAAGGAGTTTGCAACGCAGAGAGAGACAGTCCCTCCCACTCCTTGGGGCTTGAGCATGCTGCTTCTGCTGGACTGGGATAAAAGCCAGATTTGGTTCCCCAAATAGCAAGGTGCTTTTCCTGCCAACATACTTTCTTTTTTATAACAAATATTTTCCATTTGGTTTTGTCTCACAAATACATCAATTAAAGGGTTATTCAAAGCAGGAAGACAAGGTGTTTTAAAAATGAGAAAGGATTATTTCACATAAGAGCAAGTTCTGAGGGAGTTTAGCAAGACATCTGAGCACACATATACTTCTTTCTAATCTGCTTTTGCTAAACAAACAAATTCATGTTCCACTTCATAATTTTAACATCATTGGCAATTAAGGTGGTCAGGACCAATGCTGATCCAAAAAAACTTGAACCACAATACATGATTCACACAGGTAGTCATTCAAAACACAGAAAACCCAGACAATTCATGAAAACATTTAAGGTTCTTATAAGCTGTTGCTGGATTTATTTTCTATATCATATGGTAGATATTCCACCAGACTTAAAAGATTAGATAGGAAGAAGGAAATGAAATAATCTTGGAAAAAGAGATCAAAATGCGTCTTACTTTGTTTTTCCCAAAAGGTGTAGCAGAATTGTTAGATAAATGCACTTTACTCTGAAAAGAGCTAATCAGGGGTAAATATAATGAAGAGTTTAAAACATTTTAAAAAAGAGAATTGGAGTACCTGTGTTAGCTGGACATTGCTTAATAACAGATGCTTTCACAAAAGACATTCAAATTTACCATGCCAACATCCAACATTGAAAGGGTAAACAAAATAAACCACAACAAATCCAGTAGAAAACTTCAGCCACCCATGTAAGTGGCTAAGCCAAGGTCCCAACAACATTTTTTCTTGCAAAAGAGAAATTATGTTTCCTTAAAAGACTGGACTTAAGGATCAAATCTGTTTGGATGACTGAGCTCAAAAGAAATACTCAGCGAATTACAAAGTGTGCATGGATGCATGCTCCTTTGAAACATTACCACTAGCAGCATAGATTTACAAACATAAAAGCAGGATTCTCTTGAAAAATCAGTATGCCTTAAACATATGCCCTATGAATATAAATTAATCTCTAAAGGAAGGAAGTGGCTAGACATACAGATGTGATACACAGAGCTACTCTGAAATTTATTTAATCTCATTTAGTTAAAACTGTACACATGTAGAGTTACACCAATAAAAAGTAAAATAAACTATCTTCCAAGTTTGTAACACTTCTATTGCAGATACACTTGCAGAAATAACGCCACTTACCTTGAAGATTTCATCTACAAAAATAATTCAACAAAGTTCTTAAATTAACAGCCAAAGGGTATCAGTCTAGAGAACTATCTGGCTCAGGACAGACAGACGCAGACAAAGCCAGTAGCAGAGAGGCCCCACTCACACAAAAGCTGATATTGTTCTCTTGCTGAGTGAAAATCTCACTTGTAAACCAACGACATCTGCATTCAAAATCACCCAAACTACCTCACACTCAACAGAAGAGAGATTTCTCTTGTCTCCTTCAGTGTACGCCATTGCATAAAACTACAGCTTCTAGTTTTAATTTTTAGCAAACCTTGCTTCGTCTGACACTCTGACAGAGATGAAACACATAGCCGAGAAGCCCAGTATACTTTTAAAAATGAGTAATCATTCAAATAAAATCCTTTGCCATGATACATAAAACAGCCAAACAGTAACATCTCTAAAAGTAGCAGTCTCTTCACAATTATTTCCAACTTTTTATCAGTACTGCTGTTAGAATACTGCAGTGCCTCCCAGGATTTCTCTCCTGGAAGCCAAGGAAAAAATTTTAATCAAAGCATTTGATAAAGCTTCTAAAAATCTGCCAGTGGTAATAAAAAGCTGAATTCTCAACTTAAATTTAGCTCTGCTCTCCCATAAAGCTATTTATATTCTTTACTTAATTTATTACATTCTTTATTATCTAAATTAGATACCAAAATGAAACAACCTATAATGCTTTATATAGGCATAAATTCAGGCAGTGACACAGAGGAATGTCCTACAGCATTCACCAAAATTTTGATCATCACATTTCTTAGAGAAGCTACAGAAAAAACAAATGGCCTAGTGTTAGTCTTTTACTTTATGGAAAGATCATTATCTAAAAAATTATTGAATAAATCTTTTTTTAAGGTACTATGTAATTCCTCAGAGTTGTTTCTAGAAGGTACTTTTGTTTTCTCTACCTAGTAAACAAAATCTAGTTTTTAATAATGAATCATGTAACTTTTGTTCAGCAAAATATTACTCAAAACAACATAAGGATTCAGTAAAATTATGGAAAGGTCACACAATGAAACTATTCATTAAGACTACATGAGGATATGCTGGTATAGAAGGATTTGTCCCAGATTGAATATGAATTATTTTTTACAGTAGTTGGCACCTTTCCTCCCCTTGTTTTGAGCAGCTTTGCCACCCAAATAAAGTGGAAGATAATCTTATGATAGCTATCTAAATGGACATATACAAATGAATCTATTAAAAACAGTTGATAGGATGATGTGAATCCTGCTTTTTATGGTCTTCATGGTGCCTGTGATCATAACATCAAAGTTAATGCATTACTGAGAAAGAAAACTTCTATTTGTTGACTATTTTGCCTGAAACAAACAATATTTAGGTAACATGCACTCTTAACGTGAATACTTTTGTTTTTTCCCCTGCTTTCAGAAAGAACTAGTCCATAAGCAAAAGAAGGTGCCTCAGCAGCAGGACTGAAATCCTGATCATGTGCCTAATCTAAAAATAAGGATAACTCCTGAGAAAGAGTAGGAACATGAGAACAAATTTAACTGCGGATAAAGGCCAAGGAAGAGGAACAGTAGTTTCAGTGCACAGTGACAGCCACAGCTTCACAAGAGATTATAAAATTCCTACTTGCAGGAATATTAAGCTTTACAGGTAATTTGTTCTGGTGGGTTCATTAATACCAAATAATCTCAGCGGAATGAACAGTTTACCTAAAAGAGTTTCATCCAAGAATAACTGATGGCTAAACAGAAACCAAACTCCCACATTCAAGTCACTGTAATAATAAAGCTACACTTTCAAATAATTCTTTCTGTAACTTGTGTCAGTCTTTCAAACCTGTACTTCACAACAATTCAAAGGTTTAGAATTTTATTTTGTATTATTCTAATCAAACTACCTTCGGGAAGATTCTATCCTCCACCTTCTGTACAGGGCAATGAAAAAAAAGTTTTTTGTTAACATTATGTTCTTAGAAATATGTTACTCTATTATACATTTAAATTTGACTGTAAGAGAATGATCACTACTTGTAAATAAAATAATAGAAAAATGGTATGAATTCATTGCAGTTCTTTTTTGTTTAAAAGGCTGCAGCAGACTATTACAGAAATATGAGATAATTACTGAGTTACTATGAACCAGACTGGTACTGTAAAAAAAAAAAAGCCAAAACCACAAATAAGCAAGAACGTTGCAGAAGTGTGAGTTAATGTCTGGTAGATTTGTCATATAATGACATTAATATGAAATAATTAAACAAAGGCTTTCTAGTTTACCAAAGCCCGAGATATATCTAACAACATAGTAACAGCTAATAAATACATAAAACCTTCCCACAAGAGTGACAGGACCATTTTGGTTCTTATTATTACACTTATCATCTTCCTGTCAAGATTTTTATTTCTCATTATCTGATTACCTTTTTATACTGCAGCACACGCTACAAAATGACAGAGCAATTTAAGCAATTGGAACAAGTTATGTGAACTTACACTGGGAACAGGATTCATTATTTTAATGCAAATTGCAAAGATGAGTTGCTGGAGATGCAATTCAGGGAAGTTGTGAACCCCTAATCCTTTCTTTCTGCATGCTTCATGTACTTTTATCCAATGTAGAATGCATAAATTAATATTAAAAGAACTGTAGAATCGGGTGCCAGAGTAAAGCCCTCATAATTTAAAAGGTGATTATCTCAGGTTCCTTGAGTCATACAGGCACCTACATTGCGGGGAAGCTTTACCAGGGCTTATGTTCCCATTTAGGTCAGTTCAGAATTCTGCAACTGGGTAACAGTATCATAGAATCACTGAATCATAGTTGACCTTCAAAGGTCATGATGTTCTACTCCCCTGCAGCAGGCAGGGACAGCCTGCACTAGATCAGAGCCTCATCAAGCCTGGTCTTGAATGCCTCCAAGGATGAGCCTTCCACCATCTCTTTGCGCAATCTCACCACTCTCATGGTGAAGAACTTCCTCCTAATGGCTAATCTAAACTTGCCCTGCTCTAGCTTAAAACCATTGCCTCTCATCCTATTACTAAATGTCCTAGCAAATAGCCCCTCCCCAGCTTGCTTGTAGGCCCACTTCAGGTACAGGCAGGCTGCTATGTGGTCTCCCTGGAGCTTTCTCCAGCTGAACAGCCAGATGTCCCTCAGCCTATCCTTGTAGAACATGTGCTTCAGCCCCCTGATTGTGGCTAAACTTTGAAGCCTCTCCAACAGATCTATGTCCTTCTTGTTTTGAGGGCACCAGAGCTGGATACACTACTCCAAGGTCTTGTTAAGGCAAAGTTAAGGGGCAGAATCACCTCTTTTGATCTGCTGGCCACAGGACTTCTGATGCAGTCCAGGATACAGTTGGGCATCTGGGCTGAGAGTGTATAGGTCCTCTCCCAGAATGATGTACGTGTGGATTAAAATCCTTAAGAGTTGAAGCATGCACAGAATCCAGACAACCCACTTATTCACCCATCAATTAACAAACTGTAAGAAGTGTACTAGTGATTTGTGTGTAGATGGTGAGGGATGGGATGTGAGCCTGTAGTGATGCTGAAGCTCTGTTTTTACAGTGAGTTGAAATTCTTCAAATACTTCTACCTGAAACCGTTATGATTTTGCTTTGCCAAACTTAAAGAATTTTGGACAAAGCACAATGTATTTACAAGCTAGGTCTTCTTGGTTAAGAAAACTACTTGTAAATACAAATAGGATTTTTGCACGTAACACAGTAACAACACATTTTGAAAACAAGAAGTCGTAAGGGCACAGAAAATTAAGTAGTAAGTCAAGCCTCTTTCTCTCAAACAACTTGATTTTCAAAATTATTTTTGCAAAATAAGTATTTTATATTTCTGCAATAAAATGAAAACCCATCTATTGATAATCTGATATCAGATGTCAGATATCAGTCAGCTGATCCGCATGTGTAGCCAGACATACAGACAGACATGGAAGAAACTGGAACTAGATCCTGATGATGCCTATCAGGAGGCACTAGCCTATGTCTTTGAGCATTGTAATTTTTGCACACTTTCTTGGGGAATATCCACTGCTGCCTTATGGAGTAATAGCTCTCATGAACCACAGAATAGCACAAAGTTGAATGACTGAGCCTACAGTGTTCAAGAATAGGACAGAAACAGGCATATCCAGACATTTTAAAAAGTCATACTAGTAACAAATACGCACAAAACTAGTTTAAGATTATTATATTGCTTAAGAAAGGAATTACTCCATACAGTTACAAAGTTACAAGTCATGTTTAAAACAAAAAATTAAGTCCAGGCTCTATCAAATGAAAAAAAAAACCCTATTCTGATAAATTATTTAAAAATAAAGCTATTAATTCAAACCAGGTCATTAATTATTTAAATTCCAAAATACTATGTATGTATCCATATGTACAGCCTTAAAATACACATCCTTGTGATGTGCTAATTGATTGTTACATTCCACACCTAAATAAACTTAATTTTGCTGTGAAAAAGAGAGTATATTTGGGATAAACCAAAATAAAATGTATTGAAATTGTTTATCACAGAAAACTTACATCTAGTAGCGTGTGAAGATGCTGATCCTGGAAAACACTGTGAAGAAAATCTAAATCTTTTTCACTGCAGTCTGTAAGTGCATGAATTTCTTCCAGGCTGTCCAGCACCTGTGAGACTGCTCCTATGGGGTAATAAACAGGAAAAAAAGGAAAGAATAAAAATCAATAAAGCAAAGACTCATGGTAAACTGAACTTTGGAAAAGGGAACTTTCACTTCATCTGGTACAATGGGACCAGAAACTTTAAAGAGCTGGAATTTTCACAGAAAACTCACTGAATATATTTTGTATATAACAACAGTGCTCACATATTGTGTAATTATACAAAAGAAATGGTTTAACTGAAGAGAGGTCAAAATCTGTGTTTAATAAGCTTATTTTTTTCTATTTTAGGCTGTTTTCAACAATGTCTTCTGAAGTTACTAGGATTATCTACTCATCTGCCTGTCCTCACCCCAATCTTATTTTTTCACTTTAGAATTGCTGGCAAATTTCAAATACGTATCCCAAGTCAATAAAATTTTGCAAGAATTAATGCCCTCACAATTTTTTTGAAAATCAGCATCTGGATAAACTGTGAAAGAAAAATACCTGACTGCTGTATCCTCTAGAGGAGAAGACAGGTTCTGGTATTATGAGCTCTGTTTCTTGTTCTATTTGTTCTACTTGCCTGGTTATGCCAGACCCAGTTACAGCACTTGCTGCCTTTTGACAGGTGGATTGTTTTGGGTCATAGGAAGAAGAGGATAATTTTTATATGACATAAAGGTGAAAAGAGAAATGAGGAATATGAGGACAAAAGGAGAAACAGATGGAACGATGGAAGGCAGAATTCCATGAGGAAAGCTGAACTTAACAGCAGGGAGGATACAGAACTGCAACACAAATCCATAGTGATTCAGGCCATACTGACCCCTGTCAAACAACTTTTGTTAAAAATCAGTTATCCGTGGTGGCTGCCACTTAAGTGCCTTACTAGAAGGCTAACTTTGGCTTATCACCTAGAGCCCACCGTGATAGTACTGTGCACCAGGAAATGGTAGCATATGCAGTGCTAGTCTGGAAAAATGCAGGTGCCTGAGAATGAACTGTTGATGGCTTTTTCCTTAAAAATATTTTATTTCTGGACACACTAACTCTATATATCACTTATTCCTCCTTAATGTGTTTATTCTCTTTACTTACTTTCCAGAGTCTTATTGCCAAGATGGATAACACCTAAAAAACCTGCTGTATTTCATTAAATTTTATCCTTTACAGTATGAACAAGTCTTATTAGCCATTCTTAACTCAAACTCAGAATGTAATAAAACAAAAAAGCCTAATCTCCTCTTAATGATGTAAGGGATTCACATATTTCTCTCAAAATCTTGAAAAACAAGAGTAAACATAAAATACTGAAAAGTGCTATAAGATGACATGTGACCTCATGGTAAAGAAGGATGAGTGAGTTGCAATTTTAGAAACACTTGCATCACATTTAGTACATATCTCATCCTAGGATCCTTTTTGGGTACCTTCTTTCAGTATACCATGTTTAAGAGCCACAGTATCCCACTCACAACTTAAGGCTCAGGAGGAATAAAACAATTTAGACCTCCCACATTAAATATGTCTGACTACTTGTCTCATACTGATGTATGAAGTTGCTGTTGCATGGGGTCAGGTGCATGGGAGAAGAGAAAAAACTACTCTGTCTTTAATTAATGAATCAGCATGCTCAACTGAAATGAACTTTCAAGGAGACCCAACCACAAATGAGAGATTAATCTCACACTGAACTTTAAGTCACTATAAAAATACATATGCATACAATTATGCAAAAAAGGTTTTAATTCCAATTACACAATGAGAAAACTTTTCTCCATGGTGAAAACAACAAAATTTGCATCAAATATGGTTCTGTGAGAAGATTGTGGTATCTGTGGATCCTATTGTAATTGCACATATGCTCTCAGTCTGCAAATGAGCAGTGATACTCAATGCCACACAAAGAAACTTGTCTTTCTTGTATTCCAGTAAGACAATTTAAAAAAGCATGTCTGCATCTATTCTCAGTTCTGCTTGAGATAATGAGTCTGAAAAGTTGAAAACTATGGAATCTTACTCTCTATATATGTAAAATTAGTCAGAATGCTTATGACAGTCATGTGCTGTCAATACTAGTGCATGAAATGTCTTTACAGTTAGTGGAATGATCACTTGAGCATACTAAATTGCTTGGAAGAAGGTGGAGATGAACTGAACAGCTTCCTGCCTACTGAGGCACCTCTATAATTTATCAGTTAGACATATTTGCTTTCTAAGGCACTAACTAACTTGGGATTATTTCTTCATCCTGTGTGTAGTGAAAGTTACAATAGGTATTTTCTGCAGGTTCTGCTATACCTCATTTACAGAGAAGGCCACTCAGAAATCTGTTCTCTCTCATGGGTGAATTTTCTCTCTAGAGTCTTTGTAGTTCTCACACAGAACCCTTAACACCACCTGAAGTTGGTATTGACACTGGTTCATCAAGTTGCAAGTAGATAAATCTTTGATAAAATAGAGTGCTGTTACTACATCCCGGCAGCTAAATCTTGCCACAGAACATAAAGACTACATTCTGATTACAAACACATTCTGAGAGGAGGTATAAGAATTATCTTGTATTTTTTAATACATAAGATTATAAATGCCCAGGTAAACCTTGGTCAGACATAAGCCCTCTACTGAATAATTAAAACTTGTTAGAGGAAGCCTGACCTAGTCTAAATACAAAACTATGAAACTGTGAACTTTTTGCAAGTCTTCTGAAATTAGTATTCCAGGAAATTACTCTGGAGGAGACCTTATAATCATCATTATAATAGTAGCATATTTTTATTGAAGAGACACTAACAAAATCTAAACCCCTCAGATTTACAGAATTATACCAAATGAAGTTCCTGGCACCAGCTACTCATTGGAATCCTCTTTACTGTTACTAACCAACTTAATTTGGATCAGCTTTTCAACTATTCTATGTGCTGTGTAAACAGGCGAGTAACTATGCCTTGGAGATTATACCACGGTTTTCAAATGATCAACCAAAGCTCAGCTGCTACTTGCAATTTCTCTCTAAGTCACAATTCAGACAACCTTCAATTAATGCAAGCTGATTTCTCCCAGTCTTATCCCTTGGCTGCTTTCTTGCGTGCAGCCGCTGCAAGTGAAATTAAACAGCAATCTTGGCTCTCAAAGCACAGTCATTTCAGAAGGTAGGATTTACTTTTCACTTTGTTCATGAAATTATCTGAGGCTAGCACCTCAGAAAAATCACCAGAAATTCTTACATTTAAGAGAGATCAAATATTAGAATCCCTAAAGGTAGTCACTGGATACAATCTCATTAAAAAAAATCACACATGGGCATGATTATAAAGAGAGGAAACAAAAGCTGTGAAATTCTGACAGAGCACATTTGGTTAAGAGACAATGAGACCATTTTTATTAACTCTTCAATGTGGGAGTCAAGTTTCATTTTATTTTTTCAAATGACACAATTTGTTTCTTCTGCTTAAAGTCTCTAGAAACATTTATACCTTTCAATGACCTATCTAGTGGTAACTGTATGAATTAATGTCTTTAGTAGTTTTGTTTTGCTGGTATGTGATTACAATACTCTAAAAAACCACACCATGGAAATAAAGGGGTGCCTGTCAACTGACATCTTCAAATCACAATCACGTACACTGTTTACTTTAGCCAAATGTAAGAGTCTAGATTCAGCAACAGGATCACTATAAGATAACATGCCCACATTATATACAAGGTCGGGTTTGCCGTAGTAGCAGTGGAAAGGAAACATATAAAAACCAAAAACTTTATTTCCTGTTGGTCCCGTAAAGAAAATACTTCACATTTGCTGCTTCTATTAAAGGAGATAAAAGAATCTTTTACAGAGATGGGATCTTTTTACTACTTGTACTGATGCAACTTCTTAGATAAAGAGAAAGCCAACTGAGGACCAGATGCTCTGCATTACTTTGAAATAAATCTGCAATAATCAGGGGAGTTGAGATGCCAATAACCTTACACAGTAATTTGATGCTCATTGTTTGCTATATTCCAGAGTAACTGTCTCTTTAAGGACTGGTGACAGCCAAAGCCTGTGTGTGTATATACATATACATCTATAATATTTTAAAATAAAGTGGGATATACGTGTTTACATATATGCACAACAGTGTAACTAAACCAAAGGCAACCTTGATAGTGTTTATTCTTTTTTGGACAGAAAATAAACAGAGAAATTTAGACACTCTAAATTTACAGATAAGCCACATTCATGTACTTCTGTGAATTCCACTGGGAAACAGAAATAAAAAAAAATATACACACACTATGTAATATTTTTATATGTGTATATTATTATCAGGAAAATGAAGGCTTAGGGAGACTAGAGTGCAACTGCAGAAAAAAGGCACCTGGCATGACAGAAAGGTATTTGGATTTACAGCTACACTAAAAAAGGTAAGAATGCCTGTAGAACACAAGAAGGGAAAGAGTAACTTTCGGGGGATAAACAGGGAATAAAACCAAAGGAAACTGGCATAGAGAGAAAGAGGAAAGGAACACAGAAAAACAAAAAGATAAAGCAAGATATGAAGTGTTCCCAAGCAGAATAAATAATGCAGAGGACAGAATAAAAAATGCAGAGGTGAGTAGTATATATAAATACAGAAAAGGATGGGGTGAGGGAGAGAGAAGGAAGTGGGTGGGGGAGAAACTGATGCTTAATTTTGATGTTAGTCTTTGTTTCATTCCACACTCACAGGGTAGTACAACAGGTCTCCAGCTTTCTCCTGTCTACATACTTGGGACCTTCACACAAAGTTTGCCAATTCCTTTCCCCAGTTATTTCTAACTGTAAACTAGCCAAAAACATAGGAGAAGACAGTCTAGTGTGATGGTAAAGAAATATGTAGTAGAAGGTACTATCTTTCAGACCAGCACACTCACACGCAACTAAACAAATAACCATTTTAACAATTTAATGTCCTTTACTGTTACTTCCTCATTGTAGAAATATAGGAAACCCTTCTTCCAACCAGTATGAAGGCAGCATGTCCTGTCAGTCAGTAAGTTTATTGAGGAAACTATCTTTGTGATAAAAACAAAGCCCAAACCAGTGGCAAAGCAGTATCTGAGGCTCTGTAAAAGGTTGTATTTTTTTGCTCCCCTACAGCCATGTAAAATTAATAATGTTGAAAGTTTTTTTATAGAAATCACCTGTGCTCTCATGTTACTTGCCCCCTCCCCCCTCCCCAAGAAACAGCAAGATCGAAAGAATAAATATAAATCAAACAACAATAAAAAACTCCATAACTAATTAGAAATGGAGACATTGCAGAAAAAAAGAAATTACAGCCTGTGTTTTGAGATGCTGAACTTGTTGGTTTTGAAACTGTTGCGGTTTGGTTCAAAGTGTCTAGAATTTCACACCTTGCCCTCTGTATAGTATCGCCTGCAGGTTTTAGAAGGGCTTGTGCTTTCGGTCTCTCACACAGCTAAAGTGCAGCAGAACCTCCTCCCTACACATCAGTAATACTCCTTCATTAAGGAGACACATGGTTATTTTAATCAGGTGTATGCATATACACAACATATATAATAGAATCAATGAATTGCTTTGGTTGGAAGGGACCCTTTCGATCATTGAATGCAACCATCAACCTAACTCCTCCCCTGGTGGAACTTGAGGTCATTTCCTCTTGTCTCATTGCCTATTACATGAGAGAAGAGACTGACCTGCACCTCACTGCAACCTCCTTTGAGATACCTTAGAGAATAATGTCTCTCCTCATATGTATATGCATACATCATGTATTACATCAACACAGAATGAAAAGAAAATTAATGCAAATGTACAGCAAGAAAAAGAATGTATTACTAATATGACAGTATATGTTTAGTATCAGAGAAAAAAGTGCATCAGTCCATGAAAACATTAATTTTTGAAGTAAAATTCAAAACCAACTAATTATTTCCTAAATTATTTAATGAAAATAAATTTTTATTTCAGCTGTTTTGCAAATATTGAAAACAAAAACCCAAGTAATTTTAATACTGCCTCTGACCTAGAATCTTCAGAATTCCCTGGAAATCATATTACTTCAGGATAATTGTACTGTCAAATTTATGGATAGATTTAGTAAAAAAAATCAGAGGCTACTTGAACAGGCAGTATTAAAACTGAAAATAGCAAAGAGAAGAGAAGAAAGCTCATTTTTAAACATGCAAAGACACACACCATAGCTGAACAATATGCCTTAAAGGAAAACAAAGGGATACCTACTTTCTGCTGCTAGAAGTCCTAGTAGGAAGGCAGCATTTGGACAAACAACAAACAGTATGAAGTTTTCAGAACAAGCGATTTATAAAGCTGCATCCTAGCACACTAGTTTAGCCACAAAGCAGTATAAACAAACTGATAAGACCCTCCCGACCCTCTTTTTTTTAATATGGTTCATATGTGTGAAACAAATGTGAGTTGTGGACCGGAATGGGAGAAAAATACTTGGCATTGGGAGAGAGTTGCTGTCTGTGGTGTGAGGTACCTCTAATACCAGACTTTTTCCCCACTTTGGTTAACTATTTAAAAAAACTCACAGACAAAAAATAATTTCAAGTTTCAGTGATAATCATGAGAAACATTGCTTCTATGTTCATCACCATACTGTTATTAAATTGCTCAGAAAGCACATCAATATTCAGGAAGTAGTGCAACGGTGCTGTTTGTTAGCCCAGGCAACACAAGTACATTTGGTCAGTCTGTTAACAAAATTTGCTGCTGTACTTTCTCTGTGGTTAAACTGACAGACAAACCCCTTACAAGAACTTAGTGAGCTTGCAGTAAAGAGCTACTCTGAAACTTGTTACTCATGTTTCAGAATATGAACACAATAAACCAAAGAAAAGCTCTTTATTGAAAAGGTAAAATTTCCTTTAATCTAAAAGGCAGTTTTCCAATGCCAATGAATTACCCACTGACTCAGTAGTTCTGAAAATAGATCTACAAAAATGTTTTTGGAAATACAAAGTTATAAAAAATCATCTTCCACTTTTTGGGTTTTCTAACTGTCAGCATAAAAATTTAAATGTTCTGAATCTACTTAAAAATCCAAAGTAAACTAAAAGGTTTCCAAGTCAAAAGCTCAAACAGTTCCTCAGACAAGCCTTTCCTTAGTCTGCAGAATGGGGGGCTAAGAAGCAACAGGAGGAAAAACAAAAAGCTGTGTGCTCATGATGTTCACTGTGAGATACTGTTATCAAAGCACTTGAGAACTGTATCTCCATACTCTTTGTTAAGGGACAGAAGGTCAGAATGATACAAGCAAAGGAAACCTTGTGTCTTCGCCTAGTGTGCAGTAAGGCGATAGGAGAGTCATGGAGAGTGAGCGAGAGGGAAGGAAACAGGATGGGGAAGGGCAGCAGAGAGCAAACTGATTGAGTATTTCTCTAGCAACCATCTAATTTCATGGCCCACTTTATATACTCTCTAATAGACCAATTTTTCTCACGTGCCAAGTTTAGCCCTTAGGGCTTCTAACTTCTGATTTATATTTGTTTCAACATAAATATCCAAAACATTCACTGCTTTGGGAAATGGACATTTTACAATGTCTTGAAGACAGGCAACTTGAAGGTCAAATGTTTTACATTTTGGCAAAAAACATCTGCAAGACACTTGTCATTTCAGCTGTTTCACTGCTTTACTAAAGAAGTAACTGAACACAGCCAATGAGCAGCAATATTTTAGTTTAATGAAAAATTACCTAATTTTTCAAAACATTTTTTAGGCCTTTATCATACTCTCTCAAAATTCAGCAAGATTGTCTTCTGCCACATGGTAGCAGGATTAAGTCAAATCTTCAAGAGGAAAGTTGCTGACAAAAGAGTAAATATATCACCCAGAATGAAGAATTATTACATTCTACAGATGAAATGATTATGTACAGAGAAAAATACCCAGTTGACTTAAAATTAAATTTATCTTTGTTAATTCCCATCAAATTTAGTTATGCAGTTTGACGACCCTCATTGGATAGCTCTTTGACAGCAATATCCTCTGTTGCTTTGCATCTAAGAAAGTCATCTGACTTGCTACCTATAGTGCCTTCCTGTCCCTCTGGCACTATAGGAAGATGCTCAAAGGGTCCAGTAATCCCACATTCACTGAAGTCTGAAGCAGAACAGATCTAGATTAAGTTGGAAAAAAGAAGAAATTGAAAATTGCTATTACTTTGTTCAGAAAGGCCTGACAATCTGCATAAACTAATAAGCATTTACATTTCTGTATCTTATTCTCAGTAGGAGTTCCACATTCCTGACAAATAATTTAGTTTTAATGGTAAGCTTCATGAAGTTTTATGGGAGGATTAAATAGGCAGAAACACTTAAAATATTAAACTCTCATTTGAGTTTAAGGTCTGGAATAACATTACAAGGTTTTATGAAGAAAACTTAGATAATCTTAGCTTCCTACTTGAATTCAAGAATCTTGAGTAACTTCTATAAACCATTTCCATTAAGAATCATCACGTTAGCAATATTTGAAAACTTAATTAGTGTACTTCTGAAGAGGAAACAAAATATACTTCTGTAACCAGAAGGTTCAGAAGCTGAAAGCTGCAGTATCTTTTCCTGCAAGACTTGCTGTTTATCCCAAGATAGTAAATATTTTATCAGCTAGTGCAGTCAGTGAGGGAAACATTTTGAATACGGCCCACTTAGCATGGTTTCCTCATCACTGTCATCTCCTATCAGTGAAATCAACAATGCTGTTTTGGAAGTTAACTATGCCTCCCTGAGAAATTTGTGGTATTGCTTCAGTTATTCAGAGATGGACACAAACCAATTGCCTTCAGCACAGATATTCTGTAGGATTTACACATGTACTGGATTCATGGATTCTTTGAGCAGAAAGAAGTTGTACCTTTGCCGTATACTGCTATCTGCAATTACATCATCCTATGAGGAAGACACATGCCCTGTTGATGTGAGACTGAAACTGGAAAGAGGAACTGCAGTTTTTAGATTAGGAAGGTTGCTACTGGCAATGAAGTTGGTGTGCTATTTTTTTACTGCAATGGGAGAAGTAGCTGGAAACAAAAAGCATTGTAAGTAATTCAGGCTGAAGTGAAAACAAACTATTCTTTCTTTAAAAGAATTCATGGATCCTTACTTACAAGTACAGCAGGTATTCAAAAGCTGTCTGCCTGAAGTTAAGCAGTGAGGCTGTGATTACCCAATTGCAAGAAATTGCAAGAGATGCTTTCATAGAAATTATAAGCAGTAAGAATCTCTGAGGACAAAGCAATCTTATAAATTAAGTACTCAAAACTGAATTACAAGAAGTGAAATTTAGAAATTTGAATGAAAAAACTGCTCCTAATTCCTATTACAATGACATTGAAATGATTTATAAAAATTAGTTGCACTTAACATATGTACTCAATAAGTAGCTTTCTCACCTATAAAAATACTGGGAAAGAGAATTATTACACAGCAATTTAGCACATGTAATTAAGTTTATGAAATGTCTTCCAATAAAGTCAGTGTTATAGCTAAAATATTCTGCCAGTGCAATTTAGCTGCTTAGAAAAATAAAAGAGAGAATCCTATTTGGCTTAGAAGCTTACTTAACTTTATTCCAAAACCCTATTTTAGGTCAGATAGACCAACCTAGACTTTTGAACTGCAAATGTTTTGAGTAATGTACTGTCCAAATGAAGTAACTATGTCAGGGCTGTGTTAGTACAGGGACTATCAGGTTATTTAAATTCCTGAATACAATCTGTAGACAAAAAGATTGCTTGGAGTAAGATCACTGCTCTCCCCAACGCTTAGTTACATGACCACAGCACAGCAAATCTATCTTGCCCTATGAAGTATGCTGGGAGGTCCTTAAAAGTATTAGCTGCTACTGAAGAATTAGTGGTCTGAGTTATATTATCATAAATACTGTTCTTTAAAAAGAAGAAAACTTAATCAGACTGTTCTCTAATACAGAAAATCAAGAAACTCTGGCAGACAAAGGTTAACCTTCCATAAATAACTAAGAGTAAGGTATGATAACTGTGCTCCTGCCTAAGAATTCAAGACAAAACTTCAATAAGCTTTCACATTCAAGTAATATAATGAGAAATATGAGGCTATGACAGTATTTGTAATATAATGTACAAACAACAAATAAAAAGATTAGACAATTTCTATAGAAACTACACAGAGATTTTATCTTAATTTCCCAGAAACTAACTCATGAATAAAAAATATTTATGTTTTCAAGTTTATGAAATCATGAAAAATGAGTAAACACTTGGTCATCTAGTCAGTACATAATTCAGACAGGTTGACTATCACAAATATACTTCCTTTTAAAATACCTGAGGAGGTGGGGTCTTCAGAGAAGTCTGGCAGCTCCTCAGGGGGGTCACCATAGAAGGAGTTGAATTTGTGGCTTGACACAGCTGCTAGTACTGCCCCCTGAATAAAAATACCCACAAAGTCTAAATTACAAAAATAGAAGGATAATGAAACATTTCCAGACACCTGGGATCACTCAGTCTCCTGAGGTCTCTTGTGTGTTGGCCTTCTCACTGGAGTTTAAGTAAATTTTATAGCCTTCAGTTCTGCATCTCTGTTACAAGTGAAAACATCTAACACAAGAGCTGCTCTGTTAATAAACAGTAAATATATTTTTTGTGAGGTGATTCATGAAAACAATTCTGTGTGGGAAAGAATTTCAAAATAACATGTGTGAGACAAATTCCCATAGTATGATGTAGACAAAACAACTAATTTCTCTTCTCCCCCTGCCTAGACTGCATGGTTTAGCAAGTATTAAAAAAAATCACTCTTATGGCAACACAATATGTGGTTAACTTGAGAAATTGTCAGAATCTGATAATGACAGCAGTAGGACATTTTACATCCATAATCTATCTGTATGAAAATGTAACAATCCCTAACTCCCAGAGATAGTGTTACATGGAAGTTGCAATGCCAGAAAAGTGGTTATCTGCTCTGACATACATTTATTTGTCCAAGTAAATTACAGTTTAACCACTTGTGTTTTGCTACAGCTGTTGCAGTAGGCAAATATTTTCAGGAATACTATAAATAATTTCAGGAAACATTCTGGAGAATACTGCTTTGATAAAATGGCAGAAAACAAATAGTATAGGGACAAAAGCTCTCAGAAGAAAGGCCTGAAGCTGCATCTAGAACAGGAAAACAGGTCATATTCTAAAATGCACCAGCTAACATTTTAATCAAAGTATCAGATGGGCATACAAACCATCCAAGAGAAAGTGGTGTTTATAATGTAATATAGCAACTATTGCATCCAGATCATGAGCAGTACACAGAACTTCTGCAAAGCAGGAACCCAAAGTGTTATCTGTGTTTTATTTCAAGTAAAAAAAAGTTTATGAATTGTAATGGTCAAATTTTCAGTGAATTAAAAAACGTTTTTGTTAGACTTTCCACTATAGGAACTGAAGGGAAATCATGTTGTTCTGGGCTAAAATGTTAACTTTTTTCAACATGGTTGTGAAATAATCTTGTGTACAGTTAAAACATAAAGGTGATAAACTGAAGAATACATCTTCACTCTTCTGGAAAAAGGATATGAGAACATATAAATATATATAAATATAACACAACATTAAAAGAAACCATAGAACGTTTATCTCATTTCCAGTAATTCATATTAAACAGAATTACTGAACTAATTTAAGACAAAGACCTCATACACACCTCAGTTGATACCAGACAATTTCTGCTGAAATCTAGTTTGAAGATTACATACTAAGAAAGAAAGGACAAACACCTTTAACAAGACATCACTGCAGCAAACAACTGTGAGGGTCTCTTTTCAACTTTTTATTTTACTGCTGACTTAAGAGCAAAGACTTCTCTTAGCACTTTAAAAATTGATAACATGAAATTCAAGTTATGCAATTACATTGTTTTAACTCTACATTTATTTTACCTTTAGTTTTCTTCTTGCATTGAATTTTCTCAATTGTTCTACTGTTTCTGGAAGATGAATCTTGTATGCATAGCGATCTCTCTCCTTAAGATATCCACAAAATAAACAAAACAAAATAAATTAAATCAAACTCCAAATATTGTCTCCCCAATAAGAAACTAGACAAGAAATGTACCAGCTAGCAATTATCCTAAGTAGGATGATTTATTGCAACACAAGGAAAATGCCAAGAAACAGAGAGGGTTTAGGATGAATTAAAATATTTTCAAAGAATTCTTATCTTAGGCCAGGGATATCTTCCAAACGCAATTGTTTCCCACTTTGTTGAAAGACCCTAACCTTCTGTTTTACTGCTGTGTTGTTTGTCAGCCTGTGGATAGCAATGAAATTTGAAGCTGGCAAGCACAAAGTTCTCCTTGGTATTCACAAAACCCAGAGAAGCAATGTGTTCAAGCACTCTTTTAAGGGTTGCTTGATACCTCATTCAAGCTTGGGAGATGGCACATGCGCCAAACAGAGTAGTAAGTGCCAGTTTGATGGTGAAGCCAAGTGCTAGCTTACAGGAAGAATTTGCCATTGTAGATGCAGGCAAAAAATCTGCTAATAAAAAGTGGACAGTGGGGATAGTATTTAGAGCAGCTGACTACTTTCCCTGCCATAATTCATCATAGAAGGTACACAAAAATTTACATTAAATTATTAAGTGCATCACACACATCTCCTGAATCAGAGTGAAATCACTGGCAGAAGTAATTCTGTCTCTTCACAGCACTATAGATATTTCTGCCTCATGCTGTATTTGCTCACTATTAACGAATGGTTTAAGTGAAATTCTGAGGCAGGTTGCTGTAGGCAAAAATAAGAGAAGATCGACTATCAGAATGCTGGCCTAAGCTTGGTAACAGATGACTCAAATTAAATATTCTTTTGTCTTACTTGTCTTTCAGCAAATTATGTCAACAGCAGAAAGAGACCACAGCAGTGTAATCTGCTTAGTTGCTCAGCAAAACAACTGAACAGCAAAACTGGCAGTTTTCTGCCAACATAACCTTCAAGGTCAGCAAATTCATCATTTGCCCCACCAGGAGATGGAAGCAGAAAGATGTAGAGGGGTTCCACCTACAAGGAAGAACAGACAGGGCAGGTGACCCAAAACTGACCAACAAGAGTATTTCATCCCATCTGCCCCAGGCTCAATATAAAAGCAGAGGGATTAAAGGGTCATCTTTCCTTCTTCAATGGCCTACATCTAGGAAAGACTGCTCATTTGCCTGTGACCCAGTTCTGAGCACTCCTGTCTCCTGATCCAGAATCCAGTTTCTCACTGTTGCTGACCCCAGTCTGGGACTTTCCCTGTATAGGCTAGGGATGTGATCGTCACCCTGAGAGCTCAATATAGTTTTGTATACATTATACATCTTTACATGTTTTTCCTTTTTATTTTATTTCTTATTTCATTAGCTTTTAAAGTAGTTTAGAATTTTTTCTACACTTGCCAATTAATCTATTTATTCCTTCCTCTCTTCTCTTTTGAGAGAGGAAAGAGGTAGCATCTGTGATATGAGTGGCCTACTGGGCCAAACCTAAGACACATGCACTTTGTACAATGACAAATCTAATTTCAAAAGTCCAGATAAACAAGCAAATAAATAGTTCTCTTCCTTGAAGAGGAAATCGGCATTTGAACAGAGGTTTTTACTACCTTTAACCAGGGATGATTCAGTGCTTCGTATACTGTTATCCTTTCTGCTGGATCCAGCATAAGCATGCGGCGTACCAGATCTTTGGCACTTTCAGAAATATGGCTCCATTGCCTAGGATTCATCTGATCACAACCAAGAAGAAAGAAATTAAATTAGTAACAAGAAAACAGAAAAGAACCTACACTTAATGTAAAGTAATTGTGGAGATTTATCAGTGGCTGGTACCCGTAGACATTATCATAATACATCTGAAAGAAATTTTGAAGTTTTAAAGTATCTTACAGAATTGTTCATTTGTTGCTTCTTAAGTTAACAAAAAACTGAACATAGTATTATATCACATAAAAGCTGACACATGTTTTAACTGCAGTATGATTTAGTGCATAAGCAAATTTGCATCCAACTAGTCAAGATGATAGATTAAACCACAGTAAAGTAAGAAAATTCCTTCTGTGATAAAGGATACTATACTTAAGCTATTCCTTGTATTTTTTTCATTTTTGAGGAACTTAATTTTTATTTAGCTGGTACACTGTTAATTTAAAAGGCCCTAAATAAAAACGCAAAGGTTCAATCAGATCTTTTTCAATGTGATGATCTGTTCATTTGAAGAGGTCCATTTTATTTAAAGCCAGTCTTTACAAAGAATTTTTTTCTTTAAATTGGAGTGCTCAGGAACATTATCTGGCTATGGAATGTACATTTGCAGCTGCAATTTGTCATTTCTTTATCAGCTGTAATAAAATGGTGGTAATTGCAAATTTGCAGCAAAACTGTTTTGAAATCCTTATTCTGTTTTCACTAAATAGACATTATTGAGGAAACAGGAACAGAAAAGGAACTGAGAAGACACTGTGTGCTGGCCATGACTTTTTTTAAACAAAGAAAAGTTAACATGTATGCTTCCAGATGGTTTTAGCTGCTTAAGAGATTCCACGAAGAAAGCTTCCCTAAAATGAAACTGGACTATCTATGGTACATGCAATCCCAAAACCAATAAAGAAATCCTGCTGTTTCTTGGAATACAAAATTTAAAGAATGAAAAGTGCTCTCTGACCGGGTGCTGTGTCACTAGTGTCACATTTCAGGAGACTACTGTTAAGTTCATGTAATAAAATACTTCTTAAATTGTAGTACAGACTACCAGACAGCTTTAGGATATTCTTATTTTGGTAATGTGCAGTCCACATTATGACCTTGGTTGCAAAATAGACCAAAATCAATCTTAGTCATGGCTCCCTGCATGCTCATGTTGCAAAACTTGTAGTGATTAACTTTCAGTTGTGAGTGTCTCCTTTAGAATCACCTGGTGCTACTAAAGTTCAAAAAGAAAACTATGTAACTATGTAACATTTTTACAGTAACATGCACTTCATTTTAAATCAAGACAATATGATGACCAGCCTTTGTGACAGTCCTTTAGTTGATTGAAAAAAAATCAAGTGATAACATACAGTATGTTATACTTCACAGCTAAACCTTATGTACACTGTATACTGATCTCAGTGTACAATTAGGGGTTAGGTGCTGCACCCATTTATTATTTCACCTAAGGAAATATTATCACATTTGAATTTCTAACATTGACACAAAACATAGTCGCAACAAGACAAACTGGAGTGAAAGTAATCTCTCCACTCTGTAGTACAGACAGATTTCTACAAGCTTCAAATTTAAATCAGGCTAAATCCAAAAATCAACTTTAAGAAGTTTTACCAGCTGACCTCAGCTCACTAGAATAGGATTGATGTGTACTGTCATTTACCTTGTATTTTCCTTTAATAATGCCTTCAAATAATCTTTCCTTGGTTCCATAAAAAGGCAAACAACCACTCAGCAGGATAAAAAGGATCACTCCACAGCCCCAAACATCTACAGGCTTCCCATAAGGTTCCCTTTTTACCACTTCTGGAGCCATAAAATGAGGTGTTCCTACACGTCCTAAAAGGAAGTAAGAACAAACTGAGTCAAAGACATGTATGTCAAACATAGAAATGAAGAATATCACTGCACTAAAATAAAACAGTTTTATTAAGTTTTGTTTATTAATTTAACATAATTCTTTTTCCTTTATGTGCATCATATCCAGTGAGACAAACTGTTAATTTCCCTTCTACTTTATTTATATTTTTGCAAATTGAGGAACCCTACCTTGCAGACTGTGAAACATGATTTCCATAAGAGTGCTAACTTTCTTCAGTGAAACATGTGGCACAAAAGTAAAAATACCAATTTGGACAACCTATGAAATGCGAATTATTTATCCACAGAGTATGCACAAAGATATTAGAGGGTTCTAGTCTACATTGCTTACTTGAAAAAGTTGCCTCTAATTGGCAAGAGCATTGTTTGATCTGATAGTCTAAATCTTGGATGATTGATTGAAACTTTCAAGAATGCAAAATGCTAGAAAAAGTGTTGTGTATTCATTTTTAGTAAGCAATATTTTACAACAGATACAAAGCTAATGCTATGTTGTTTCACATGTGCTTTCACTGAGTGCCACACATGAATAGCTCTGGGGCGGGACTGGTTGTGGATTGGTAATGAACACACACACCCCCACAGAAACATGACAGCTTACTACCGACTCATCTTTTGACTGGGTTAAGTGACCAGAATTACTTCATTCAATTTCTGCATGACACATTAATCCAAGTAAGAGCAACAATATTTTTCCACTCACTATAAATGTTTCTCACGGTAAAATGCATTTGCAGTAGTTAAGGTTTGAATACCCAGAGCATCACTGACACTTACACACTTCAGTCTTTGGACTACCATGGTTACATCAGGTACCATCAGAAGAAAAAAAACCCCAGCTGTAGCAACCCCTACCACTTGTATCACTTTCATAAATTATTCTGGTTCACTGATACAAAAGTAGACATCAAAAGGCCTTTTGTGCTGGCTTGGAGAATATACAATGCAAGAAGAAACCAACGTGTTCATATGGCATGTATTTAATTCAGTCTTGTCTTGTATGGAGTCACTTGCCCGACTAGCCTATCCTGCACACCACTTCAATGCAAGTTTGCTAAATTACAGCCCTGGTGACAAACACTTAGGAGACCATCCAGTAGTAGCTTACTCATAACGATCATTCTTTTTTTATACTATCTAACTCAGGAATACAATCTGACCATACTTTGTTGTAGTCCTCATTGCTCCTTTTTGCATCTTCACTGTACTGTTCTTAAGGAGAAACACCACCACCATCACTCTTCTTCACCTGGCTTATTTTAAATTATTTAAATCCCAGTTTATGAGGCAATCTCTCTTGAAAGTAAACATTAGGAATCTCCCTGTGACAAAAGAATATTTTACAACAGATTAAGCTAGGCTGGCATCTTAAAAAGTCCATGCAGTCTAGGCTGACATGATAGCAAAGGCCAGCTCTTTTCTATGCTGACAAAAAGAGTAAAACAGCAAGATGCTTCAAGTCAAGGTCATCCCTCACACCACAGGGGGAAGAGAAAGAGTATTTACGCTGGACTAAGAATGACAGAGCTGGACATGGGGAAAAGTGATTAATTCTTCATGTTGATTACACAGCTTATAGGCTTATAATGTATCTTTCAGCCAAACTCATAAATCTTTAAGTCAAATCTTCAAGAGTACAAGTATGAGGTAAAGAATTATCTCTTGAAATGACCCAAAGTGTCACTTAGATATTTGGTTACAGGGAAGGAAAATGACGTGTATATATATTCAGTATGCTCAAGCTGGTGAGAACTCTGAGTTTTTGCCTTTGTTTTATGTGCCTGCAAAACTGTATCTGTAAAGGGTTTCCTAACTTTTTTCCATGTAAAATGTTATCATTTGTGACAGCAAAAGTACTAGCATTTCCAGCTCTCTATCAGGCTATGCACGTACATAAGCAGCAACATCTGCATGTTCAAACAGCAGTTGTGTACCTCTTATGCTGCTCATGTGACATTAGTGGTATGCATACCACAGACTGGTAATCTACAGTACAGAAGACACCATTCAAGACCGCAGAGCAGCGTGGCTTACCCGAGTCTTGATTAACTCACGGTAAACTTCCTGGCATTTGGGTGCAGAGGTACCCACCTGCAATTTTTGGTATTTAAAAAAAAAAATTGTCATAAGAAAGACTGTTTAAATCTTTTTTATGGACACAAATGGAATATCGCATATGCTCTGAAGATTCTGCCTTCCTACTAGGCTTTCTTATGGCTACTGTGAGATCTGGGAAGTCTAGAGTAAAGTGATTATTCAAAAGAAAAAACAGTGGAAATTACTAGAAGACAAGGTATCACAAGGCTAAACAAAGCCATTCAGAAGAGACATTAAAGTTCAGAGAGATATAGAGTCATCTGGATTAAGAAGATAATGAAATTAACAAGCCCATGTATCAAAAGATACTTAATTAAATTTAATGTGTATTTCCAGTCCCTCCTTTCAGCTTGGGACCTCTTTGTGTCTTTAAGTAAACAATAACAGAGATGAACATGGTGAAAAAATGCCTATGTGCTGTGAGAAGCAGACTTCAAGGTTTGTGGTTTTGTTTTGGGTTTTTTTTGCCAATGCATTCAATTTTGATTCTTTGCAGTAAAGTTGAAGGTTGACCTACAGAACATTTTGTGAGGAAAATGTGTCCTTGCAAACAGTTACCCACCCTACATTTGCTCTTGTGGTGTAAAACAGCATAGTTAGCAGCAGCACATGCTACATAAGCAATACAATATCATTACTGGGTGTAGGTGTTTGGATGTCAAGGTGATGGCTGTAGAAGGTGTCTCTGTGAGGAGGGGCAGTGGCTGCCTCATTCTAGATCCAGCCAGTTGTGGCGGACTCACAGCAGGGCACAGTTGAAGCCAGGAGCCAAGATAGTGGTGCCTCAAGGAAAGTGAGCTTAAGAAAGAGAAAAACACTGCCTGGACGCGAAGAATACCAGAAAAAGTGGTCCAGGTGTCCAGCAGAGATTCCCCTGCAGTCCATGCGGGACTGCATCTGGGGCAGGTGAATATTTTCCCTTAAGGAACTGTGGCCCTTGGAAGAACAGAAGTGGAGCAGAGGAAAAGTGTGTGAAGAGAGGGGCTGTTACAGTACAGCTCCTTTACCTATCTGCCTGCACTCTCTGGGGTTGGCAGGTGAGGGAGTCAGAAGGGAATGAGTGAAATTGAGCCTGGAAAGGGGAGGAGAGGACATGGTATTTTCATTTTTAGCTTTGTTTTCCACTACTCAAATGTATGTAAACTGCTATAAAGTAAACTGAGTTTCCCCAGCTGAAGTTTGTTTTACCTCTGATGGGTAAGTGGTAAGCAATTTGTGTTATTCACCTGAATCCACAAGCTCTTTGATCCTGTTATCTAACCTATGTCTGTTGAGATGAGGGAGTGAGTAAGCAGCTGGTGCTGCTGGAGTGTAGCCCTTAGCCAAGGTCAACTTACCACATATGGTTATGCTGGCATTAACAACCAGTGTACTGATTAAATAGTGAAAAATAAGCTTATACTTCCTCCAAAGACACAGCTTGTTTCTTTCATTTCTAGTTTTCAAATATCACTTTACATGATTTAATCATGGTTTACATAGAGTAAGTAATCAACAGTGCCAAGAATATGAAAAGTACATATTTTTCCCTTCCTTCTCCCCTCCAGGAAATAATATTTCAAATTAAAATTACTTTGCAGAAGCTGATTACCAAGAAAAATTCTTCATTTTTTATATGCGCTCATAAATAGATGCAAACCAGAATATTTTCTTGAAACTAAGCATTAATCAGCTTCTGTAAATTTTGCAAAGCAGGGTCTTGATGGTGGACAATGTTTTCAGATTTCCTTTCCCCCTCCAATTCCTGACCACAGGACAAGGAAATACAGAAATACTTACAACATTAGTTATTAACAACAAGTAACAAACATAACTTGCATCAGTACACTTATCAAAATTGCAGACAAAACATGCAAGCATTTCTTATGCAGTAGCCATCCACAGGCAGCACTCTGTTCATTCTCGATGACCTTGATCACATAATTCTTTTTCAAAGACATATTTTTTTCTAACAGAACAAGCTTCTTTACTTCCTGCTTTCTGTGTTACAATAGACAAATTAAAGCCTCTCGATACATTAACATTTCTGTTTTGCTTGGTCTGTTCACCTCACATTAGAATGTGAGGCTGCTTGTTAACCTACTACTCAAGAACCCTGATACACAAACTGAAGTTATGATTAGAAACCACTATCGTTCCCTGATCATCCCAAATATTCTTCTCCTCCTTTGGAAAGTAAAGAACTTAGATCATAGGTGGAAGAAAAGAATCTCTGTTGCCCTAGTCCAAAATCAGTATGCCATAAAGATTCACTGCTTCATGTTGAACAGAAGAAATAGACTAGGTCAGTAACAGGTAACATTCTACAACTGTTTAAGACCCCAACAGACTGCTCCTATAAAGTAGATGAAAAACAGATGTAACTTAATAGCATACTGAAAATCAGTACTACTAAATGTTAGTATGTACTTTCAAATTTAATAGGACAGCTCCATAAATACAAATGGTATGAGAAAGAAGACTAGGCTAATTTAATAAAATATTTAGTAATAATCACCTAGTTTGGAAGGGACTTTTCAGATAATTGAGCCAAACTATCAACCCAACTCTGGCAAGTCTTGTATCAGGATAGGGACTCAAACCCTTCACCTTAAGATTAGGAACCATGCCATTTACCCCTAATAGATTATAATTAGTGAAAATAATTACACAACAATTTGGTTTCATAACTCCTTTAGTGCAGATTACAAGATGCTGATACTTTAGATGAGGAGGGCTATGCTGATTGTGAAAATACCAATTCCATCTCCATGGAAAAGCAAACTGAGAATAAGCAGAAATGTAATTGGTTGAGACTGAACTGTCCAGTGAAATAAGGTTAAAAATGCATACATATTTGTATGCATTTATTAGAAACTTCAGAAGGTTGAAGTCATTTCTAGGGCAGCTGTCATCCTTGTGATAAGTAACTACTTCACTTGGTTCATCATGAGAGCAAGTGGTGATTTTGAGGTTATTCTAAAAACTGACTGAGGCAAGGACTGCTGAGCTGCACTTTAAGCTGCGCTTAGATCAGCAAAATGAGCAGAGTGCACACACAAACCTACATAAATAGGATTTTTCCTATGTTGCAACTGCAAGAACTGTAAGGTGAGTATCACAGGATAAACAAAATCTAAGCATGGCAAAGTTTTCTAAAATAATGGATGCTCACTGCTCACTGTATCACTTCTGCTAGGAATTATCCAGTAGAAAACCAGCCTTCTAAACACATCCAGAGTAAAAATTTAAAACTCTCCTCGACAGTTCAATTGTTTTAATAAGGTTTTGAATTTTTTTTTGTGTTTTGGGAGAAGCTTTCCAGCGGCAATATGAGAAAGAACAATAAGCAAAGGCATTTCTCTCTTTAATAGGTAACTTCTACCTTTCATAGGCCCTATATCACATAATCAGGATATAAGAAATCTAATGGATATATTCAAAGGACTGCCCATGAAAAAAAAAAAGTTATTTTAGTTAAATAAATGTTGTATGTATGACACATGTATGAGAAGAAATCATATGGAAGACTAGAATCAATTTTCTGTCAATGTGTTGCTAGGCTCTTCTTATCTGTTTTACAATATCATTAATTGAAAATCACTACTATGTGAAATCTCAGCAGCGGTATGTACTCAATGTGATACTTGCCTCAACCCTACATCAAAATGTTTGCTGATTTAGGAAGCATTTTATGCCTGAGCAGGTACAGACATCAGACACCTTATTTCTACAGGTAAACTTTCATATCTGCCAGTTTTGAAGCATGCTGGTAGTCTGGAAATTCAGCAGACTGCTAATTTTGCTGATTTCTCCCATGGCTAAACAGAGAGCTTTAGTCTACAGGTGTTGTCAATCCAATATCATTCACAAGCACTAAAGATAAATTTTGACTTACCTTTGATAATTTAGTTTCTATGACTCTTTCCATATTATTCCAGACAATAGGGCTATGCTTTCCGCAAGAAGAAGTGTATATACAGAAACCCAATCAGATTTTGTCATCCCTAAGGCAGGGGACTGATGACCAAGATATCAGAAGGAAGTCTTTCAACAGCAGTAGTATCTGAACGATGTATAAGGAAACAACTGGAACAAATAATTTTTAGGAAAAAAAAGTGAGGTACTAATAAACATCACCATCTGACCTCTCACAATAGTGTAATAAGAAATATGTTCATAAATTAAGGAATTTCTAAAAAGAGCGGGATGTCCAGAATAATGTGGAAGGAATTGAAGAATCACACACAACAGATCAGATAGGTCAATATTACTTTTAATTCCTTTCCACATTACTCCAGACAATAGAGATGTTTAAAGCAGGTGTACAGAGGAGATGACTAGATTTAAATTAAAAAAAAAAGACAATTCAGCTTAAGCACAGAAGATTGTCTGAAGAAAATGCATTGTAAAAGATGCACCAGTAGACAACTGGATATATGTGCAGAAAACAAACAATGCAAAGATCACGTTAACCTGACAAATTTTAATAACTGATTCAATGGCCTGTTCAGCCATAACACTATGATGGAGGAAGTATATCTAAGTTGATTTTAAAACACAGTAGCCTCCTATAACCCTCCTCTATTTGACCCAGATGTGAAGAGGAATTTCTGAGAGATGGTAAACCACAGCTATATCTTTCAAATAAGAGATCTTGCTTTGCAGAGGAAAGGAACACTACAGCTTAACTGAAAGAAGGCTACCATAGAACCTCAGCTTACAGATATTTACCTCTCCATGGAAAACAAAAAATTTGTCATTTCATTCAGACTCTGATGACATGAAGGGAGAAAGTCTGCAATGTAAAAACAGGGGCTGGATTACATGATCTTTAAAGGTCCCTTTCAGCACAAACCATTCAGTGATCATTTTTACACTGATGGGAAAAAAGTAAAAATAAGGAACTTAAAGGAGAACTTCTCCCTCCTAATTCCATAGTCATATTTGCAGGGAAATTTGTGGTAATGCTTTCCTTTGCTGTTTTTGTAGTAAGTCTAAAAAACCAGCTGACAAAGAACCAAGAACACTTGACATGCATGTGCTGTAGTTCTACTAAGAACACGTTAAGATGCTTTCCACTAAGATGATTGCAGTTTTGTTAGGATCCTAGAAGATAATATAGTTGACTGGAGCAACTTAGGGGAGCTACTAATATATAAAAATCAATACTGGACTTAATTAGAATCATGATACCTGCAACTTTCTGCTGCTGAAGGCAGAAGTGAAAAGCAGTTGACTGTCCATAGAATTAAAACCTGTCAGTTTGGAATCTACCACTTAGGTCTATACAATTATATTATTCTGCACAAGTCGACACCTGGAGAGAATAAGCATATCTCCCTCCCAGTGGAGGAAATAGAACTTGTGGACTCAAAGACTTCTTTTCCTCCAGACTTTTATTCCACATGCTAGCTAAAAATACCAAAGTTTGACATCCAAGATATCTGATATGCATTTAAGAAACTATTGAGAAATTCACAATACCTTCAGAAAGAAAAATTATCCAAAGAAGAGAGAGATCATAATATAACCTCATGAAGTTCAACAAGGCCAAGTGCAAGGTCCTGC
>VZTY01016444.1:0-19939 GCA_013400935.1 Turnix velox | reverse complement strand
GGAGTTGGGGTTGTTCAGCCTGGAGAAGAGAAGGCTCAGAGGGGACCTCATAGTAACTTATCAATACCTGAGGGGGTCCTACAGAAAGGCAGGGGAAGGAATTTTTAACATAATATCGGATGGGAGGACTAGAAACAATGGATATAAATTAGAGGGGGATAGATTTAGACTAGACATAAAAAAGAAATTCTTTACAGTGAGGGTGGTGAAATACTGGAACAGGTTGCCCAGAGAGGTTGTGGATGCCCCCTCTCTGGAGGTGTTCAAGACTAGGCTGGACAGGACACTGGGCAGCCTGGTCTAGTGGGAGGTGTCCCTGCCTAAGGCAGGGGGGTCGGAACTCAATGATCTTTAAGGTCCCTTCCAACCCAAACTATTCTATGATTCTATGATTCTATAAGACTGCTCTGTTGTATAACTGACTTTCCAGAGGACCCACTATACCAGCCACATCACAACTGTGAAAACATGGACTTTTTCTTGTCTACATCCTGTTCTGTAAGAGTACACTTATAAATCACAATGATCTGTAACTACTGTGTACACCTGAAATTTTTAATGTTAAAGTACCTACTTCAATAATATAAATGAAAGCACTTAGCAAGATTTTCCACTTCTGATGGGAAGAACTACAAGAGGAGACAATCAGGGAGGAATCTAAATTCCTTTAACTGAGATGATCTTCATGTTTCTTAGTCATTGCATTTTGGCTTATGAGCAAACAAAGAGGAATAAAAACTGTTTCCTTACATTTTGTCTTAGGGTGTTAAGAAAAATGCATTGTGGTTATGTCTTTTTTTGTGCACACAATTATTTTTAAAATGAACTCTACTGAGTTGTTAGCTGATAAAATACAGACATATTCCTAAAATACATTCCACAGAAACACCTAGTAGGATGTCATAGCTTGTTATCTAGCTCCCTTGCACTTCTGTTAAATAACCTTCTATCTGTTTGAACAACACTATAGTTATAATTCTCATAAATAACACAAGTCTGCTATAGCAAAAGATTTGGATGGTCTACTTTCAAAATCTGTAAGATAGTTTAACCTTACTACAAAAATCTCCTTCACTTGCAAGAATTCATGCACACTGGAAGAAAGATGATAACTTCAAAATACCCCATAGGTCCAAACAAAGCAAGAGCTGTGCCCTAGACAACAAGCTTAGAAGACATTGAGGGAAAAAATTCCTTTTTTTTGTGCTCTCCTGATCTACACAAAAGCTGTTCTTGTCAAGCATCGCCATGTCTCTGTAAAAACATAAGCAAAACTGCATAAATACAAATGCATGAAAGTAAGAAAAAAATTTTAGAACACTGGTAACCCCAATTGTACTGTATCTCAGTAATGGATATTTTAGGAGAAAAATACTGCCACAAAAGAGAGTGACCATCAAATCTCTTGATGAGCTCCTTCATAAAGACTTTTATGCAAGATTAAGAGAAGAGTCCTATCAGTTGAACTGTACTACAGTTACATTACTTTCAATGTTGATATGCTTTTTCTAAAGGAAAGCTGTCCTCTGATTTAAAATTAAGATAATCTACCCCAAGAATCAAAAGAAGCAAAGATAAAAAATATTCTTCTCTTTAACATCACAGTTATTTACATAGGGATTTATACTAGCAATGGGCATGTTCAGCTAGGGTGTTGAGGTAATACACATTACCAAGATACAAAGATTAATAATTACTGCACTTGCTTTAAGTTTAGGGCAGTGTGTTTTCAGTCTTGTAAAAAAAATTAAGGTGTACCAAGTACTGAAATGGGTTAGAGGAACATGGGGGTTGAGGGTTAGTAAGAGACCCATAATGCCACAACTGCTTTTATTCAATAGAGAATTCATTTTTTCACATGTTAACAACCAGACACAGGAATTACCATTTCAAAAGGGAAGTAACTGCTTATGTTAAGCTAAACCACTTCTTAAGCTAAACAACTTCTAATAAGAAATCCATAAGCTAGTTCAAACAGAAGGTATTGTTAACTGCCACATAACACTTATGAGGTGATACTGGGAATTTGAAGAAATAAAATCTTGCTACTGCTTTGCAGGGGACTATCTAGTAATGTGCCTGCAGGTGAGACTCTGGAAGAGAAAAGAATTGCTAGGTAACAGATGTAGTTTGTGGTAGGAAGACTGGAATGGAAGATGAGAAGAAAGTCTGTTGAGGAGAAAGCTTTAAACAAACAATAGAACTGAGATCTTCCCTGAAGTGGAATTAGTCTGGGTATCCCCCTGAAAGCATGAGGAATTTGAAGGTGAAAGTAACAGCTGCTAATAAAAAGGCTATAAATTGTAAATGACAGCTGAGAATGAGGAAAAATAGATGAAGGCAGACTGATATGGCAGAAATTGGGATGGATACAGAGAAATACTGTACTGATGAGGCTTAAGAGAGGAGCTTCCATAAATACTGTAAAGAAAACCAGAAAGAAGGGAGGTTAAGCACATAATTGATGAATTGGACTGCAAAACAGTGGATGGTAACAGGTAAGGAATGACATAATAAATTTCAGGAAAAAAGCAGGATTTTTATCCCTAAGTTGAACTCAAAGCTTCTTATGAGACAGCTAGTAATTTGAGAGAAATATCTGACTACCACAGGAAGAGTAGCTGAAACACAATAAATGGATAAAGTTGGAAAGTAAGAATATAAAGAAGAAAAATGAAAGAATCCTAAACAAACAATCATGAAAAAAACCCAAACCATTGGCAGAAGTATGGAAAATCTGAGAAACAGAGGAGAAGCTAAGAAAGTAGCGTTAAGGAAACAACAGTAGCTTAACTGAAAGCACATTTTCTTTGGAAAACTGTATCTAGGTCTCTAGCTAATAAGATACTTGAATATACCTGGACATTTCTAAGGTATTAGTGATACCCTAGAAAGACAATGGAAGCTATTGGTATACTTATATTGGTTTTAATTTTTATTTGAAAGAGCATATAAAAGCCACATTAATGCAGACCTTTAAGTAGTGGAATACTTTAAGTAGCAGATTAGGAAATCTCAGTTTTTGAAGAATTATGGTACTGAGAGAAAGTTACTATAGTCTCAAACAAAAAAAAAGGCTAAAACTAGTAAAATAATTTGGCAATGAGGGCATCAGAAAACTGATTGGGTCTTCATCTGTGCAGGCTGATTAAAGCATAACACTATTGTCTGGAACAATATGGAAGGCAGCTAGAGGAAATAAAATCCACAGAAAACAAAGCACACTTAGTCAAAAAATATACATACATATCAAAATATTGATGTCACGCAATAATTACAATGAAATATTAAAACACAGAAAAGAGTCACATGAGAAAATTAATAATATTTTGCTATTTAACAGCCATTAAACAGTGTAGTGTTCTGATAGAAACTGCCTTAAGGGATGCAGGGGAGCACTAAGACTACTGTACTGAGTCCTTACTCAATTGCTTTGGCATACATTTCAATCCTGATAGCATTTTTATTTGATTTGCTTTGTATAACATAGATGAATTGTGCCAAACACTTTATAAAAGTAGAAGTGTTTTTTTTTCTTTTACCCCAATGTATTCTGATCAAACCAGTGTAAGCTCCACGTGAGTAACATTTAGAGGGATTTAATATTCAGTATACATACATGTTAGCAATTTAGATTAATTGTGTGTATTTATAATATTAACTAAGTATTTAGTAAAAGATTATTTTTGAGCTTCTGTTTTGCAGGCCAGGCTGTGATCGTAGATCAGACATCTGCTGTACAACATGCATAGTATTAAATAACTTGAAAGAAAATTTCTTACCTCCAGCAACTAGCCCAGACTCTCCTAACTGAATTGCTACCCCAAAGCCTCCAAGCTTTACTGGAGCTGAATTCTCTTTTGAGGCAAGCAGAACACAGTGTGGCTGAAAAAAACAAAACAACAGACAAGTTATTACTTAGTTAAAATTTAGAACTTCCTTTCATAAATTTGCAAATATAAGCTAAAAATTTTCAGTTTTTTGAATTTCTTAGTTTCAGATTGTTTTTTTCACCTCTTTCATCATCGGCTTCCTTTTCAATTGTCTGAGGCACATCAAATTCCTTTCAGGACTTACCAGAACATATCACACCACACAAAGTGAAATAATAATAAAATGAAGATATAAAATAACACCTATAATTCCTTACCTGGTATTTCTTTTTACCCTTAAGTTAACTACTGTTTCCAGTTCTCTGTTAGAAACCTCCTGCCTATGACCACATTTTGTTGGATCTTATCCTTTGCATAGAGAACATAAGAGACTATTTTGAGCCTTTAACACAGAATTCAATGATCAATTCCCAACTGCAAACAGAAAAGGAACAGCCAGTTCCTTAAAAAAAAAAATAACCTCAAAAACTGCTTCAGCTTCTAAATTGGATTTCCAGTCTTTCCACTAATAAGAGTGAAGTGTAACATACAAAGGTGAAATAATATTGCACAACATTTTGGATGGATACTGACTACTGAAAGAGGAAGCAATATACAGAAAAAATCTACTAGAACACAATTTAGTATTTAATACACATAGCTCAACAGCATTTAATATAGAACAAAAAAGACTCCCTTTGCAGTCAAAATTATTATTTAAAAAGAAAAACGTCAAATTTAAACACTACTTTTTGAAAATACATTACCACTTAAATTATGAAACTAGGAACTCAAAATTGGGCAAAGCAGCTACAAGTTCAGTGAATGCCTATGAAGTCAATCTGCAACCAACCATGTTTCCTTTAAAAAAGTTTCAATTGTATGATAATGAGTAGCATCAGTTAAGAATTCACAGCCTCTTTACAATTCCACCCTAAATATGCAGAAACCCATAAAAGCCTGATTCTTAAACTGATGCTATATGAAGAAAGTTAACGTGGGAATTCTCATTTCAAATGCTAAGGAGAACACTAAGTCAAGACAACGCAATTTAGATGATCATCTCCTTATAACAGTCCTTAAAACAGGACTTCTAGAATCCATTTTAAAATTTGCAATTTATGAATGTATGACCTGGTGGTATTATACAGTATTTCACTTCTACCATACTGAAAGTGTTAAGATGCACACTTTATGCACTTTCACAGTCTCTCATTAGTGTCATTTTGATTCAAAAAATTGACCTCAAAGGACAAGGAGGAAGGTAGGTGGGAGGACTACACCAAGATAAGGAAAATGTAGCCTTTCAGTGCAGTGTTGATTTCTCTTTCCCCTACACCAGACCTTTAAAGATCCCTTCCAACCCATCACATTCTATGATTCTATGAAAAAGGTATAGTATTTCCACAACAGTTTCAAGAAGATGAGTGGCAATTATGTTGGCAGAGCCTAAAAAGAAAGCCACTAACACTGCTCACCAGACACAAAGTTTTTGAGAAAAAAATACAAATCTCCAATTCAGAGTGAAGCTAAGAAAAAACTTCATTACAGAACCTCTCAGAAAGACCCCAAATCGATTTCTTCAATAAACAGTTTTACTAGTTAAAAATATCTTTTTTTAAAAAAGTTGCAACATTACTTAAACTTCCTCTTGTAACTATCACACTGTGTCAGCTGATTCTCATCACTTTCAAAGAGAAGCTGGTGCTTTAGCTTTCTAACAAGAGGACTTGCGTGGTACTCCTCCGTCTTCACCAGCAGTTTTTGAAAGTCAGCAGAAGCTCCTAATACACAGATGGTAAGTGTCTTCTTTTATATCTAAGCTGTAATAAATAAAATTCTGTTAAAATATTTCTTAACTACAAAGGTACTACTGACCTTCAACACCTTTATTAATTAAACATACCTATGTTTAAGCATGCCAGCTTGCTTAAAATAACAAGACTTATGACAGCTAAATGTTATGTTTCTACGGTATTTGCAATGCAATTAACTTTTATCTCTCTCAGTGACCTGAAACCTGTCACTTCTTAAGCAGGTCATGATGTCAAACATTTTCATAGAAAAGCAATACACACAAGAAATTATTGTAGCAGATAGGTTTCAAGATGTACTTGAAAGTATCACTTCTGAAAACAAACTTTTAAAATTACTTGTCCCAAGAACATGAAATGGCAAATATGAAATGAGAAATATTTTTAAAACCACTATAATAATACAAATAGAATGCAATTGTAAGATCAGACAATGTATAATGGTAAAATACATTTTACCAAATACTGGATGCAGATTAATTCTTTTTAATAATTTTATTTAAAAAGCTGCCATTTTCACTGCTGTAGTTATATTTAAACCTAAATTTGCATTTTTGAGACCCAGAACACAAATGTTGTTATTTTCCAATCTTGTTAGCACTTAGTTCTGCGTACCAAAACCAATTTGTGAGATTCGGGGGGAAAAAATGTTCTAAATAAACTGATTTATGGAATCTTCTGTTGCTATGACATTCAAATCAAAGACAAAAGTTGTATCATTACCTATCAGTCTTAAGCATCTGTCTAAACAACTCATTGTCATTCTACAGTACCAACCACCACATACCGTTCTGGTTTTTTTTCTTTGGCAAAAGCTTACTTTTATCTTGGAGATAGCATCTTACTTGTTCAAAAATAAAGTTAGCAAAATTAAAAACTCTGACAAACAAATGAAAAAAAAAAAGAGAGCAAGGAAAACAAAACCAATCTGCTACTGCATTAATGTGGTTTCCAGCTAATATCAGTTCCTTTGCATAATACTGATTTTTGAACAGTGAAGGAAAGGAAAAAATTATCTACATTTACATGTAAATATAAATTATGAAAAATAAATTACCATAATAGTACTGAGTCACAGTATTACTTATAGTAGATTATACAGTCAAATAAATATTAATTGACAGTTGCTTTTCTAGTGGAAAACTAGTGACCTGCATGCAAGAAATCCTGGGTACTTATTTAAAACAAACCTGAACAATATAGAATTGTTTTGATACATTTCTACGTAATCATACCAACATCAGGAATACTTCATTTAGCTATGCCTTCCCTCTTTTGCATCTTAATCAAAAAGTCTTCTTTGTCAGAAAGTCTAATCCTAACATTGTAAAAAATATATTTGTACTTCTAGATAAAACAGAAAAAAATTCTAAAATTTGCAGCAAAACCTAATAGTTAATGTATAAAGCAATACAGAGGCAATTATAAAAAGTGAGTGCTCTGTACCATCTGTTCTTTTTTTACTTCATGTGAAGTAAAACAGGGAACCAATTATTCTAGACTTAGACTATATCATCGTATCTGACTGAAAGTCCTCCTTCTAGCCAGCTACACCAATACCTCAATGCATTTACTTTTTTTTTTCTGAAGTTACTCCTCCTACGCTTATGTCACATAAATCTGTATGCAATAGAGCAAAAAAACATGAGAAAACAGTCCCATGGCAAACTAATTCTTAAAATTTCTCTTTGCATCCCTACAGAACACCTAAAAAATCCTCACAAATGATGGCTACAGCTTCAGCTGATTTATTGACCATTCTGCCATACAAGGAAATCTTCTGGAACAACCAAACTCACCTAGCCATGAATGCCTCAGAAATTCAAAACAATACCAGCTGTCCCTTAGAAGACAACTCACTGTCACTTGCTTTAATATTTTTTTACTCCATTATTTTTGTCATTGGATTGACTGGAAATATTATAGCCCTGTTTGCTTTCCTATACATTCATCAGAAAAGGAATTCTATTCAAGTTTACCTGCTAAACGTAGCCATTGCAGACCTTCTGCTGATCTTTTGTCTTCCCTTCCGGATACTATATCACATTAGCAAAAACACCTGGATGTTTGGACCAGTTTTATGCAAGATTGTTGGAACTTTATTTTATATGAACATGTATATTAGCATAGTACTGTTAGGGCTGATTAGTCTTGATCGTTATATAAAAATAAATAAGTCTGTGAAGCGTCCTAAGATATTAAGTCCTAGACGAAGCATACAGATTTGCTGTGTGGTGTGGGCAGTTGCACTAACAGGATTTATAATAATAGTTGCACCGTCTTTCTCTAAGAGCCAGGACAGCAATTCTACTTTGTGCTTCCATTATCGAAATAAGCTCAATGCAAGGCCAGAAGCAATTTTAAATTATATTGTTGTACTAATTTTTTGGATAGTTTTTTTTCTTTTGATACTTTCCTATGTTAAAATTGCCAAGAACCTTCTGAAGATTTCAAAGAAAAGAGCAAATTTTCCCAATGCAGGAAAATACACCCAGACAGCAAGGAATTCCTTCATTGTCCTCTTTATTTTTACCATCTGTTTTGTTCCTTATCACATATTCCGGTTTGCCTACATTACATCACAATTACAGAATCCATCTTGTTATTGGAAGGAAATAATTCACAAATGCAATGAGGTGATGCTTATATTTTCGTCTTTTAACAGCTGTTTAGACCCAGTTATGTATTTCTTAATGTCCACAAGTGTCCGTAAGACTGTATTCCAACTTCTTTGCAGAAGACTTTACAGAGATACAAGCCTAGCTCTGGAAAGCACTTCAGAAATAAAACTTGGACAATATACACAAGATCGATTATCTACTACTACTCCCCACTCAAGTTCCTTAAAGAAGAAGTCTCATATTTGATTGAATGAATGAATAAAAGGCTGCTCTCTGTCTTTCCAAGATATCAATTTAACATGTACCAAATGCAATACTGTGCACATACTAATTCTGCCACCTCCTGCCTGTTAAAAAATGAGAAGTGTTACCTCTGTTTGTGAAAATGAGAAGTAACTTTTCAGAAGCATTTCACTCTTGTTTATCCAAGAAACAAAAAAAAAAAAAAGAAGTTTCAGATATCATCTGCTGGACTAAACTAGAACACTAACTTGTTAAGGAAACTTCCACTAAGGAACTTAAGGAAATTCCACTAAGTTTGCATCTGTGTAAGAAATCCTGTAAATAGATGTTATTATCAGTTTGTGTATAGAAGTTAATAAAAGAGTTTTGCAAAATGTAAACTGTGTCCTAATTGAAAGAGCTGTTAAAACCATTACAGATTTTATGATTTTTTTCTGTTTCAACAGGTTGTAGAGATCAGGATTTTAACTACATTTATGGAAGCATTTTTTCCTGGAAAATAGTTGAGATTCTACTAACATATGTGATTTAAAAATGAGCTGCAGAATATGACTGCCATTAATTCAGTTATAATTATGTAAGATACAGTGTTTTATTAAAGTGTAAACTCAAATTATTTAAAGCCTCCTAAGCCCCTTAATATATTTTCAACACTTAAATGAATGTCAAGTTTGATAATAACACAACAAAAACCAGACTATCTTAGTTTTCTGGGCATACTTCAGTAACTTAGGTGTTTGCTTGGTTGCTGGGAGATCAGTTTGTAACTAAATGCATAAGAAAATAACGTGAAAACAGTCTCACAGAACAAGTTCAATATTTTGATCCACCATGTGAGCAATATTACATGGGCTTTTTGGGTTTTGATAATTTTAATAGTAAAATCTACTTGTTTTTTTCTTCAAAAGGAAAGCCTTAAACATCCATAGCTATTAGCATTGATCTGGTTTTTTATACATGACAGTAATTCTTTACTTGTAAGGGAAACCATGCACAATATGAGCAGAAAATGTTTTGGAAAAATACCTGCTTTTGATGAAATACCAGAGAGTAACACTTCCTTGGGGCAACATTCTACATGCTAAAACATTTCAAAAGCATTTCAATACAGGATAATCTATCACTTAAACCAGCTTCTGCAGCAGACATGACCTAAATCTTTTAAAGAGATTTTAGGAGCCACAGTCTAATGTTTGTATTAGGAAAATCCATAGCACCTATAAAGACAAAATTAGGCAAGTCTGAGTGTAAAAGTATCCTAGAGAAAAATTAATAGATTTGTTTGAGGGATTCCATGCACCAGAATATTAACAACAAAAGAGTTCTCTGGAATTGCTGGTATAAAGGTGTACTAGGACTTCAGCAAGGTCACCTTGCTGGCTCTAAGAAACCCTAGATGAGATGCTAATTTGTTTCAGAGCTGGTTAAAAATCAGAAAGGAAGTTTAAAAATACATAGTCTTTTTTTCTTCATGATATTCACCAAGAATCTGAAAATAGGTTTACTCACAAACATGTTTAATGTGGAATAAGAGAGATAAGGTGATGACAAAGATTTCAGATTTTGAAAAGTGGGGCAATGAAGATTCCAGATATAATTCTCTACTCAACAGCAATAAAAAGCAAACAGACTTAAAATTAGGAGGAAAAAAGAATGAGAAGAAACCATTGTACTTCCATATAACTTAGATGTACAGCTTCTATACAGATTACACTAAAAATATTAACTTTTCAGCACTGAAATAAAAATCTGAAATAGAGCACAAGTCTGTAACAGCACGTATGGCTCAGAAGAGGGGAACAGGTATGACTATATGACATTTGCCACAGTGTGACACTGAAGGAGTAGCAGTTCAAAAAGTAACACCAAAAAGCAGTCAGACTTAGGGATTTCCACAAGTATGTAAATTAGCGTTTCATGATGTTAAAATCCGGATGTATCAACTGGCTCAGAAAGGGACCTGAAACTAGACAGCATTGTCACGTAGGAAACAATTACTATGACCAAAGCCTGAAAGCAGGTATGTTTACTATTTTAAAAAAAAAAAAAATCCTTACATACTTTTTTCTTCAATTAATTTTTCCATCTCAGAGACTTATCTTGGTATTAAATGCCACAAAGTAAATAAAATTTAAAGTACATGAAATTAAACCTCAAGTTAAAAGCTCCTGCATGTTTGGTCCTCAACACCCACAGTAGCCACACACAGGGTTGTGCACTTCTCTGTGCTCTGTCCTCAGCAGTTGCTGTTCATCCTTCAAGATGAAGAGACTTGAGTACATCCCCCTTGTGCCTTGGCACAGCACAGAGACAGCAGTACTGCTATATGAAGCAGGGGCTAACCGAGCTGCTGTATTCCTTCATCCTGCAGGGGACAACATATTATGTCCTCCATTGTACAGTGGGAACAGCACAGTTCTCTATTTGGTTTGGCCTCCACCTCAAGCATGCAGAGGGTAAAAAAAAAAAAAATCCTGCCAGCAAGGGGACAACTTTGCCATTCGTGATTACATTACGTAACATGCTAGGTATAGGTTATAAAGAGCTAACCACTAGTGGCAATAACAGAAAATACAAAAAATAGAGGTGAAGAATGCATGTGGAGATTGTTACAAAGAACTTCAGAGTGAATCACAGAAAAGATGAACATGTATCATCTGAATATCAGCAAATGTATTTTAGATTAAATATGCCATTTACATGGTAGGTGAATGGAAATAGTCCTCAAAAAGAATAATGGGGATATTTACTACAGCTTAGAACCAACTGCACCTGTATTTTTTAAACTTATTATATGCCATTCCTTTGTTACTTACCTCACTATTCAGTTCCAAAATTAAATCTGATTAACTGTAATTCACTATAATAATATATTATCATGTAATAATTCAGAAAAAAGCCTGCAATGAGAGTTATATGGGCAATGAATTATAAGCACTGCAGGTTACAGCTAACAATCAGCCAAATACAAATAATTTTTTTAAATCCCTGCTAACTGGAATTGCTCACACCATTTTCTGGCTTGTCTTCTCTTAGAAATTTAATGATACGCATTCTAGTCTTTAAACCTGGATGAAGCACCCCAGTGACAAGGACCTATAAAATTACTTAAGAGTCTATTAAATATTTAAGTAACACAAGATTCTTTCTTTTAGAGAATTTTAGCTAACTATATAGATATATAAAAGAGGAAAAAATTAAAACAAGGTACAAAAAATAAAGTACATGTAAATCAATTACAGAATTACAAACTAATAACTAAGACTTCTCAGCAAGTCTCCCTCACTTAAATTTATTCTTAAATGAGATCAACTATGTAGCCTAAATAGGTCAACATACTTGTTCATTGTTTTAGTAAAAATAAATAAGAAATAGAATATGTAAAACAAATGAGACTGAACAGCAAAATTGATAGCAGTGAGTTGATTCTCACAGTGCATGTGTAGCAAAAATAAGAATCTTACCAAAATTGCGGAAGTTTTTATGTGTTATTTTCTTTGTTCTCATAAAGGAACTTACGTATAGCTGTTGAAAAGTACTATCTGACAACCACAGATGTACCAGAAAGGTCTGAAACATGGCAGTGCTAAACAGCATTTGATCTACAATCAAACCTTTTCTGTGGAGAGAAATTGTCCTGTGCACACTTCTGGATGATTTGTATAAAAGACCTTATTTCTTGGACATAAAGTCAGTTCTCCCCAACTGATGCCTAGAACAGATCAACTGTAAAGTGCTTCCACACAGTCCATCATCTGACTAGATGTATGTGTTCACTTGGTCACTCATACCAAGAGACATGCCTGCATGGCTTTAGGAATACAGTCAGCTTTGTGATAGCTCTTGGAGCTGAAGAGCAGTTAAACGGCATTGAAAACTCATAATATAGCAATACAATTTTTTTTTTCTGCACTGGGAAGTAGGCAGTCCCACAGAGAATGATACTTGTGATTTCTCCACCCCCTCAAAAAAGGAAAGCACTATATAAAGGACTGCAAGGTCTTTCTGTGTGATACCTATGCAACCAATGGACTGTTACAATCACTTTTCACCATTATCTCTTTTTATTAAACATTATTAATTTTATTTCTCTAATGGAGCTGCACCTTAACATTATTTCAAAGTATTTTTGCCTAGACAACATCTTCTTGCCTGAACTTTAAATGCCTATCTTTTTTTTTTTTGTCTGTAAAAGAAAAGCGTACTTTCAGAAAACCAAACTATGACAGAGAGATACTGTTCTTAACTGCACTTTCCAGATTCAAATACCTGCCTTTTCATTCCAACATTAGAGATAAAAAGGACATCAGACAGAAAAAATTCTGCTCTGCAAACGAAGGTGCCTGCATCTTGGATAGGTAAGCTTTAATCTACTATTTCTTTTTGTCCCCTGACAAGAATTGAGCATTGACACAAAAATTATCATTAGACTTCTAAAGGACTGAATTCAACAACTACATCGTGAATTTAACTCATCATAATAATCTACCACATTTTTGTTCAACAATTCATGCAGGACTTAATGTACATTAAAATGCAACAGCTATAAAAATTAATTTAATTTGCAAGTTGTCAAAAATAGGATGTTCAAAACTTTTTACTATCTAATCAGCTTGATGTCTGGCTTTTTACCATAGCTTGACAGAATCCTTTTTGATATCTGAGTTAATTTGCTTACAGCTTTTTTTTTTTTTCAAAAAAATTATCAATCTAAGTTTGACATCCATTTTTTCTTTTTGTATGACTCTGTATGGAACAAAAGCTAGCTAGGGTACAATTTACTAAGACAGAATCTGTAGAAAAATAAAACCTCTCTCTACTATAGGTGATTTTCATCAGAGCTGTGCTTTCTTATTTTCAATCTGTAATTGGAGAAAAGATTGAAAACAGAACTTGGGAAAAAATATTGTTGTTTTCAACCATATTTTTTTATAATTAAAAATACAGACTGAATTGTTGAACATCTAAGATTAGAGCTCTAAACAAAACAATGTTAGATACATACATCAGCAAATAATAAATCCATCTATCCAGATTCCTGCATCATGCACAATTTAATTTGTACTTAAACAGAAGTTTAAGAAGTTTTAAGTAAACTTTTTTTAACAGAAGTTTTTTTCTACAAGAAAAACTTTACACTTATTTGGCTTATCTAACTTAAAATAGTCTAGAAGTGGTTTCCAAAGCAGGTTGCAGATATTCTGGAAGATTGAGAAATAAACCAAGACCACACAAGTTACTGCCAGAGTAATGTAAATCTTGTTTCCTCATTTAATTTTCTAGATTCAATGCATGTAAAATCCTTGGTGTTTAACACCAGTCAAACTTTCTTCACAATATCTCAATGGAAGAGAATATCCAAACAGTAATAACTGCATACATACCCAAGATAATAACCCCAGAGGACAGAACACAGTAACACCAAAAAGCCAGAGGGAAGAAAGGGCCAGTTAAAATAAGAGCAAAGAATAAGAGAGATGTTAGATGCATGTTACAGAAGAATAATTCTTTTAATTGTGTTTCAGCTCAAGAAATATTGGCATAAATGAGAAATTCAACATGTCTTCTTCAGCCATCGCTAGCTACCTCTGTAGCTCTACCAGTCATCTACTCTTTGCTATTTCCTGCAGGAAGTTTTGGAAACATTCTTGCTGCCTGGATATTTTCAAAGCAAGCACCTACAAAGAGAACACAATACATTTACCTGGGAAACCTTGTCACTGCGAATTTACTTGTATGTAGCACAATGCCATTTCTGGCTGCCTATTTTGCAAAAGGGCATCAATGGAGTTATGACTCTGCAACATGCAAAATATCACATCACCTTGGGACTCTCATTATGCATGTCTGTATGTATGTTACGATAACAATTTTGTGCTTAACCGCTCTAAGTCAGTATGCAACACTGAAGAAAAACAGTGACAAACCATATTCTCAAGCAGTTAATGAAAACTTCTACCAATGTGTACTTGGAAAATTTCGTCAGCCAAAATTTGCTAAATATTTGTGTATAATTATATGGCTTACTGTGCTTTGCATAACAGTAACAGCTATAGCATATAATGCCCAGGAAAGGGCTACAGAAGAACTTCACATATGCTACAATGTCAGGGTAGAAGCTGGTGAATTTGCAGCAAAGATTGCAGGTTCTGTTGCCACTGCATGTTTTTTTGTAACTTTTATGACAGTTTTGTTGTCATACAATTCTCTTAACAAACATCTAAGTAAAATACAAAAAAATACATGTATAGGAGAAAAACATCTAATTTACAGTACAGTGAAAAGAAACATGCTTGTCATTCAGATTATATTAACTGTCTGCTTTCTTCCATATCATATTTTTAGGCCAATTTTTTATGTACTGCTTAAAAATAATGACTGCTCAAGGTTAAACTGTATAGTGGAAATTAAAAATTTCCTTACTTGTCTTGCTGCTGCTAAGAGTAGTTTAGATCCAATTATAATACTTCTGCTAGATAAAACATACAAGAAAAGTCTGTATGGTCTCTTCTCAAAATCCAACATAGAAAACCACAAACAAAAAGTTGATGCTTTCACTCAAGAGAGTCACAAAATGTGATGGAATATGGAAAGATTTTAGTACAATGTAAGTAACAACAGACTCACTTTAAGAATCTTCAACAAGACTAGTATTTACTAGAATAGCAAAATATTTAAATAAATGATATTACTTGTCTATTTTTTCAAGTTATCTTTGCTTACTACATTAACATTAGTCATAACTAATTAATAAATCCAATGCGTATACCCAAATTAATCCATTTTGTGCAGGCAACTGCTAGTATCCCCTTATCCATGAAATTTGAAAGACATTTCATGTTTGACCTATAGACAGTGTTTTTTACCTAAATATTCAAAGAAGCAGGCAGATACTAGGTTGAGACTCAAATCTCTTTTCTCATTAACAAAAGAATCACAGGTATTAAATATGGAATTCTTTCACAAAAAAGGCTAAAGAGACATTTTCTCTGGAAAAGCTGAACCAAAGGCTTAAGGAAGCAGGCACAGAGAGGTACCAAACACACCAAAATATCGAATAATTTCTGTCAAAAATGCTTAAGATTATGTAATTGTCTGGTCTTCTCTATAACTGAGATTATGAGAAGTTTACTGAGCGCAAAAAGTGCTTTAAAATACTAGGAATTCCTAGAAATGCTAAGACTCACCCAGAACCTCAAAACATAATGTAGCTATCAATTCTGTCTTTCCAGTGCTATTATTGAGTCCTGTGCCAGATACACTAAACTGACCCCTGTGCCACAACACAAAATATTAGGTCTCCTCTAGGAAGTACTCTTCAACTTCATATCATCTCGTAGCTGCTTCATGCTCTGCAGGAGCTAAATGAAGAGGCAAGTGAAAAACACAGAAAATCATAGGGATGTAGTATCTTAATTAGTAAAGTATTATCTGTGATAATAGAATTAAGTGACTGCTTCCTTCATAGGATTTCCATGTGATGTTTTTAGACTAAGACTTCCGGAAAAATCTGAATTCTATTCCAATTCTACAAAGACACCTTAATTCTACCTCTGCTATCAGCTCTGGAGTCTTAACAACTTTTCAACAATTTCATATGTAACAAAATCCTCACAAGTCAGTTGCTACTGGATCTCAAGGTCAAATAACTTCTGGAAAAATATAGAAAGAGCACCAGTTATTACTGACTGCCCCCAGAGAGTATAAAGCAAGTCCCATGCGAAAGTTAAAAGAGTAGAAGGAAAGTAACATGCAACAGTTTCCTTGTTTTGGATACTCAAAGATTGAAAGGAGAAGCTGCTCTTTATATTCCAGTTTTTTCCTTATAGTTGAATATATAGTTCCATAAACATGCACAAACTAAAATGAGCCTTACTCATTTTCTGGATGTATCTAAACATACAATTCCAAGAGTTCTGAACTCTTCTGGCCAAGTCTGAAGTGACAAGTAATTTAGGCAACGAACAACAGAACTAGTAACTGAGCGTGCTATCAAAATTCATATGGTATAAGTAAGTTCTTTATAGCACATAATTCAACATGCAAATTTATTTACAAAACAAGTCTCAAGTGACCTGAGCAAACTAAGATTTGTGTATGATACATAACACAGTACGTAACATTCAGTCCTACTTTTTGGAAGCTGTTTTTACTTCCAGTTACAGAACTAGTGGGCTAAATCTCCACAGCAGAGAAGTTCAAGTTCATCTATTTATAACAAAATCACCACTTTAAGCTGTTAAAAATCTAACTATTTAAATAATTCTATAATTCTATAGCACAGAAGGTAAGAAAGTTCAATGATCATTAGTATCCTTCACAGCTAAAAGCTGCAGAGGCATATTATTAATTTTTCTCTTTGCTGAAGAAAAATTACAGCTATGGAGCACATTTTGGTTACTAGTTTTGAGTTTCAATAAATCCTATGCATTATTGCCTGTAATAAATATGGTGCTGTATACAAGGGAATTACCTTCAGCTGTATTTAAGAGAAAAACCACTTTAATGTGGAAGTAACTCTACTTGTTACTTTCCTATTCCTGAAACTGGAGTAAAAGACAACACTATTTTGCAGGCCAGAGTATAGTGAAGTAGAGATTTCAAGGAGGATAATCCATTTCCCCTCTATTTCTTTGACCAGTTTTGAAGGTTATCTTCCCATTCACCACTTTTGTTAATGACTACGTTAACAATTTCCATTACTGCCTAGTACTGACAGCACATGAGAAAGTGTCTGACTTCAGTGACAAATGGTACTCAAACTCTAGCACATTTTACAGAAAAAACCAAGCATATAATTTCAGATCCCCATTACTCTCATGTACACTTTCCTTCTCTTACATAAGATAGTACTGTTTACAAACTACTGTGCCAATAATATTCTATATAGGTTCTGAAAGAATTAAAGTCAAGGGCTCAGGGAGCTCAAATGTGGCTATAATTTACAGTGAGGGTGGTGAAGCACTGGAACGGGTTGCCCAGAGAGGTTGTGGATGCCCCCTCTCTGGAGGTGTTCAAGACTAGGCTGGACAGGGCACTGGGCAGCCTGGTCTAGTGGGAGGTGTCCCTGCCTATGGCAGGGGGGCTGGAACTCGATGATCTTTAAGGTCCCTTACAACCCAAACTATTCTATGATTCTATGATTCTATAATACACCTAATTCTAACAAGAGACTGAAGTCCAAATTTTCCCATGCATCAGGTAATGATCAAATATTTTTCAGCTAAAAGCAGCATTCACAGAAAGTCTAAGAAAGAAAAAAATATCATGAGAATATTAACCTTGCAGACTTTTAGTAACACACTTTCATCCATTCAGGTAACTTGGAAATTTGTCATACAGCCTCCACCCTTTCAATACAATACCGACAGTGACATCTAGAGCTGGGAATGGTGAAGTGAGCTTAACATGTTCTACACCCATACCCTATGGTTATGTTTCTGTACCAATTTTGCCAAAATTAAGCACTGCATGTTGGTTTCTGCTACTTTACACTGATTTGAAGAGAGTAAATTCCGCTTATGTTAAACCTTCAAATTACATACAGTAGTTTGGTATAAACTAGTTCTACAAATATCCTCAGGAATAGCACAAAATTTCTAAGATCATAAAGACTATGTATGTACACTGGTCTTAAACATTATGTTACTCCTCCCATTCTTGTTTGCATTACACAAGTTTTCATAATAATAAATGTATAAGAATGTTGGCAAAAAGCAGATAATACTACCAATACTGTTGCATTTAACCATGCATATCTCTAAATTCCTAGTTTGGATGAAGATATTCATCATACTGTCAAAATGATGTAATTAACCTACCAGCTCCAGTTTAATTTATACAAACATTTTCCTAACAGTAAGCAGATTTCATATGAATTTTCAAAAAACTATAAATTAAACTGACTTTCAAAGTAATTTGCGATTACCTATGTGTAATCTGTGAATAAAGGTATCCTAAATGTTCTTTATTGATGGAATTAGACTGGCTTAGTTTCATATGACACAATAAGAGTAAACACACACTCAGCAAATGCTTCCTTAAAACTCACTCTTCCTATAAATTACAGAAATATTTAGTAGCTCGTCTTACTGTAGTGAAGAATAAAAAAATTAAAACTCCTTACCTTCACATCCCTGTGAATTATATTATTATCATGACAGTAACGTAGAGCTTCCAGTATCTGTCTCATGTAATGACTGAAAAAACAAAGATGTACATGACAAACTTGCAGGAAAAATTACTATATATATACTTAACAAAGTAAGTTTTCAGATCAACCTGCCCTTAAGTATTCAGAGTTCAACAGAATAGGTTTTGTATTTATAATAAGGAATAAACTCTGAAGTATGAGGACTATTCTAACTGAGACCAAAGAAAATTAGAAAAGAAAAATTTGCATTTTTGCCACCAGTAAGTGCTCCAAAATCTACTTTTATTATGCTAAATATTGTAATAAATATTCAGACTGTGGAAACAGGATTATTCATAGCACTCAAGCTTTTAGCTACCAGACTGTGCAACACTATATTCCATTATTTTCCATTTATCCTGTGGAACTAATTAAAATTGTAATACACACCTGGCTACAGCCTCGCTGTACACAAATCCAGCATCTGCTCTCTTAACAATTTCAAAACACAGATCTGCTCCATCCATACTGCAGGTGAAAAGAGGGAAAAAATGCTTAACAAAGTCAACCACAATTAATTGCATTAAAAATGTTCCAAAAATCTATTTATTCCACTTATATAAACCTTATATAAAATGCATTATACATGTACAATGCACTATTACCTAAACCAGTATTTATCAGGTAATCTAACAGAACATCACATCTTTTCATGCCCTTCAGGTCATGCCCTTCATGAAAAATTAGCAGAACCAAACATCTCCTCTATTGCTTGAACTGCTCACTGAAGGAGGTGTGCAAGACAGCAGAAAGTCAACACCCTGCACAAGAAGGCTCTGCAAGTTAAAAATTAATGCATGATGCTATATTGTGTGTTCCTGAAATCATTGCAAGAGCAACTCTACAGTGAAGACTGTAGTTAGATACACAAAAATCTTACTCAAACTGTATTTTAAATATAGTCTTTCAAAACCACTCTGGAAATGTAGCATAGTGTTTACAGTTGGCATCCTCATAAGGATATTTAAGGACTCAAGAAGATACTTTATGTCTCACAGCCTCACCTAAGGTACCTGAAAATGGTGACAACACACACATGCACTATATCACTAGCTATGATGCTTGATTCTTTTTTCCTGTTCTACAAACTAGTTGTTTGTAGTCTTTCTGACAACCTCCCTTCCCATAAAAAAGTAGTATAACATCTTTAGATGCTTTAAGCCACCAGTTGGGCAGCAGAGTGAAATGACTGGTGGC
>VZTY01016441.1:0-21430 GCA_013400935.1 Turnix velox | reverse complement strand
ACACAAAGCACCTTTCTTTCGGGGGCTGCTCCCAGCCAGAGAGACCAACCCATATGTGGCAGCAGTGGGGAGAAGGGGGGGAGATCCCTCAGTAAAACCCCATATATACCTCCCCTCCCCACCTCTTTGTTGCTTTCTCGTCCTCTGGTGAATTGGGGTTGGTGCAAAGCCACAGATCTTCAAGCCCAAACCTTCATCTAGGGGAAATGGCAGCTAGTAGTGATCCCGGGGCAGCACTGTGCCCCAAAATGCCTGGGTTTGGGGTAGTTAAAGGGGGCAGAAATGGGGAGGAGTTGGGACTCCTCAGCCAGACTGTACCAAGCTGGGGTACTGGGGTAGGGCAGTATGCTGTTTGGGCAGGTATTTAGAATTTGGAGCTTTTGCACTGTTTGAGGTCTGGGGGGGGTGTTGGGATTTATGGCGTTGCATCACTTTGGAGGGGAGAGCTGAAGGTTTGGTACCATTTTGGGATGGACTTGAGAGTATGGTGCCGTTTTGGGGTGGAAATCTGAGGGTCTGGAGCTTTGCATAATTTTGTGGTAGAGGTTTGGGGTTTTGTACCATTTTGAGTGAAGGTTTGGGCTTTGGAATTTGAGCCTTTTGCATCCTTTGGAGCTGATATTCAGGGTTTTAGAGCAAAGTTCTGTGGCTTTTCCATCCTTTGGGCCTTTGTATCCTTTGCCAGAATCTGGATGGGGGTGCTAGAGCTAAGAACTGTTGCCCCCCAAACCAGCCTGATGGTGTCCTGTGTAGGTTGGGGAGTCCACAGCCAAGCACGGGGAGGGGTTGGGGTGAGGGATGGTTCAGCCTGGCTCTCCCCCCTCCCCTGCAGTACCTGCAGATGAAATGGCCGCTGCTGGACGTCCCAGCCGCTGCCACGCTGAAGGACGGACGCTCGCCCTCTCCCGCACACTTGGTAAGAGCATCCCACAGGGTGGTGGGGTTTTTCTGGGGGAAAATCTGCCTCCCTTTTTATTTTTGATGGATGAGAAGGGGGGAGACAGCCGTTGTTTCGTCCTCCCACCCACTCTCCCTCACTGCCCTGCAGTCCAACAAGGTCCCGGTGGTGCAGCACGGCCACCACATGCACCCGCTGACCCCACTCATCACCTACAGCAATGACCGCTTCTCCCCGGGCTCCCCACCTGCCCACCTCTCAGCAGACATCGACCCCAAGACGGGTGAGCATGGGGAAAGTGGGGGAAACATGGAGATTGGATCCTTCAAGCCTCAGTAGTGGCCTCCCAGTACCTGAAGGGGCTCCGTGAAATCTGGGGAGGGCCTATTTGAAAGTGCATTGAAAGGATGAGGGGCAGTGGTTTGAAACTAGAGCAGGGCAGGGTTAGATGAAAGTTCTTCCCCAGGAGGGTGGGGAGACACTGCCCCAGGTTGCCCAGAGAGATGGTGGAAGCCCCATCCCTGGAGGCTTTCAAGACCAGGCTTGCTGAGGCTCTGAGCAACCTCGTTTACTGCAGGATGTCCCTGTCACTGCAGGGGGTGGCACTCGATGGCTTTTGGAGGGCCCTTGTAACTCTGTAGTTCTGTGATTCTCTTATTCTCTGCACATGGGGAACTGGGGGAGACACGGAGACTGACTCCAGGATGAGTGAGGGTGGGGAAGTGGGGGGATGGCATCAGAGGAGCAAGGAGACAGTGAGGGGATGGGTGCCATGCTGGGAATGGGGCACTTTCCCATCCAGAGGAATGGTCCCTCTCCTTCTCTGGGGAAAGATAGAGTTGGTTGTCACAGCCAGGTCCCCTGGGAGTGGGAAAGGGCCAGTGGCTGGGGATGGGTCCTCGCCATCCCAGATTTGGTTGGGGCATGTTGGAGGGTTCCCTCCAGCTCTCCATTAGGGTCTGCTTGATTTCCCTTCCCTGCTCCAGATGGGTGGAAGGGAGGAGAGACAGGGTACTCCAAAGGGGAGGTAGGATGCTTGACAGCAGACTGGATGCTCTGAGAGAGATGAAGGGCTGAATATGAGATGGTACTGGGAGGGAGACAGGGTACTCAGAGGGATGTGGGATGCAGGGAGGGAGATGGAGCGCTCAGAGACTGATGAGGTGCTGAGGGAAGATGGGGGGCTCAAAGGGAGGGTGCTGGGAGACCAGCAGGGTGCCCAGAGGCTTCTGTGCCCATCCTCTAACAATTCCCCCTTCATCTCCCCTTCCTCTCTCTGCAGGGATCCCACGGCCGCCGCATCCCTCTGAGCTGCCCCCCTATTACCCGCTGTCATCAGGAGCTGTGGGGCAGATCCCACACCCGCTGGGCTGGCTCGTGCCACAGTAAGGATGGGCTGGCGGGGCCTGGCTGTCCCCTCATCCCTGAGCAGGTCCCTGAGACCCTCCTCCTCTCTCTCCTCTTCCTCTGCCTCCTCCTCCTATTCCCAACTTGATCTGCTTTTCCCCTGTGGGGCTTGGTGGGGGGGATTTGCCACCACTCTGGGATATTATAGGATTATTATAGGATATTATAGGAGCTCAGCCATTAGAGCCATCTGAGGTTGTGTGTCCCCCTCCCTGGAATGGAGGAGGGTGGGTGGGTACTTTTTCCGCTAAAGGCTTGTGTGTTTGCAGGCAAGGACAGCCCGTCTACTCCATCCCCCCTGGCGGCTTTCGGCACCCCTACCCTGCCCTCGCCATGAATGCCTCCATGTCCAGGTGGGTCTCAGCGGAGACAGGACACCTTCTGCAGGTGACCCAAAGCTGGCACTGGGAGGTTGTGCCATCTTCCCTAAGTACAGTGTGGGACTTGGCTTCCCAGCAGTGTAGGAAGCAGGTGCTACCAGGGACATCTCTCCCTGCATGAGCACAGACCAGCCCCAGAAAGGGGGTTGAAAATACCCCAAGGTCTTTTTCCTAGGCTGAAAATACCCCAAGGAAGGCACAGATTGTCCCCAGTGGTGATGTTCTGGGGAAAAAGTGACATTCCATGGGTTCAGGGCACCACTGAAGTTTGGTCCGTGTTACCCTTCTGCAAGCTGGGGTGCATTCCAGTATAAAAACCTGAGTGGGTTGGGACTGGTGGTCTCCACACTCAGGAAGTTCTCAGGTGGGTTCGGGGTGGAAGCCGAAGGCTTTTGGTTCTTGTGGTGACCTGGTGAGCCCTCCCCTCTCACCCCCTCTGCTGCAGCTTGATGTCCAGCCGTTTCTCCCCACACGTGGTTCCACCGCCTGCCCATGGGCTGCACCCCTCAGGCATCCCACACCCTACCATCATCTCACCCATCATCAAGCAGGAACCCACCCAGCCCAGCATCAGCCCCGGAGGCAACTCGTGAGTTGGGGACAGGGACAGAAAGAGCCCCTTGGGGATGGGAGCTCATCCTCTTGGTGCCCAGCGTGATGCCCAGAGGGCCATGAGCTGCCATCCCTCTCTACACAGGAAATCCCCAGTCACTGTGAAGAAAGAGGAGGAGAAGAAACCCCACATCAAGAAACCGCTCAACGCCTTCATGTTGTACATGAAGGAGATGAGGGCCAAGGTGGTGGCTGAGTGCACGCTGAAGGAGAGCGCTGCCATCAACCAGATCCTGGGCAGACGGGTATGGACTTTTCCCTTGCCACCAACCTACTGCCCTGCTTGTCCCCTTAAAATGGCTGCCATTCCACTCCACCTCCCCCCATGCCTTGGTCCCTTCTTCTGGGCCATCCCCAGATGTCCCTGGGATAAGATGGAGTCAACAGGGTGGCAGCAGGGGGGGCAGGCTGAGAGCCCTGTACCCCCTTAGCACAGTGTCCTTGGAGCCAGCAGCAAGGCTGAAGGGCTTTAAGGTTTGCAGCGTAGCTTCAGGGTTTGTGGAATAGCTTTAGAGTTTGTGGGATGGCTTCAGACTTGCAGCATCACTTCAGAGTTCCTAGTATGGCTTTGGGGTTTGTGGAATGGTTTTGTGGTTTTCAGCGTGCCTTTGGGGTTTCAGAGTGGCTTTAGGGTTGTGGAATGTTTTTGGGGTTTGCAGGATGGCTTTGGGGTTGGCAAGGTGGCTTTGGGGTTTGCAGAATGGTTTCAGGGCTGGCAGGATGGCTTCATGGTGGGTAGCATGGTCTCTTCTCACCCACAGTGGCACTCTCTCTCACGGGAGGAGCAGGCCAAGTACTACGAGCTGGCACGGAAGGAGCGGCAGCTGCACTCTCAGCTCTACCCGACGTGGTCGGCGCGGGACAACTATGTATGTCTGTGTCCCCCGTGGCTGCAGGGACTGGTTGAGACAGGGTGTCCCCTCCTGTCCCCAGCAGGGCTCCTATCTGGCGGGTTTGGCTGCTGGTGGGCCAGTGGTCCCGAGTCCCTGCAGATATTTTGCCATCCTCAGTGGGCCTGCTGCATACCAGCCACTCTAGGCACCATCAGTCCCGTTTCCCACCACACGGCCCCCAAGGGTTCTCTAGTGGCAGAAAGCTCCAGAATGACTTCATAACAGAATGACCTTCTTCCAGGGCAAGAAAAAGAAGAGAAAGCGAGAGAAAATGGCCCAGCAGCAGAGCCATGACACGGAGAGTGAGTATGGCCCCTTGCCAGCTTCCTGCCTCCACAGGACTGCAGCAGCTCAGGCCATTCCTTCTCCCACCGACACAGGCTCCCTGGCCTCCAGGAGCAAGAAGGCGTGTGTGCAGTACCTGCCAGCTGAGAAACCCTGTGACAGCCCCACGTCCTCCCACGGCAGCATGCTGGATTCACCTGCCACCCCGTCGGCTGCCCTGGCGTCCCCGGCCGCGCCGGCTGCCACCCACTCGGAACAGGCGCAGCCCCTCTCGCTCACCACCAAGCCAGAGACAAGGGCTCAGCTTGCCTTCCTCTCCAGCAAAGCCACCTCTTCTTCTTCTGCCTCCTCCTCCAGCCTCAGCAGCCCACCCTCGCTCCTCTCCAGACCCATCCCCTTCACCTCCACAGCAATCCTGTCCTCGCCTCAGTCCTTTGCAGCCACCATCCCGTCCCCGCTGCAGACGCAGCCCCTTTCCCTGGTCACCAAACCTGCTGACTAAGGGAAAAAATTCATCCATCCTACCCCCCACCCAGCCTCATCCTGTCCCCTCCCATCCATCCTCTCCCTGCTGTATATTGCAAAAGCCACAATTGAGATTCAAATGCAGCCAAATCCATTATTGGTCAATATTTGACCCTTTCTAAACTCTTTTGTAAGCAGACTCTGGAGGGGAGGGGGGGGCTTTCTGCTCAGACCTGCTGCCAGCAGTCAACCTAAAGACCATTTTTATTAAAAAAAAGGAAAAAAAGGAAAAAAAAAAAAGAAGAAACCCTCCACAAGCTGCTGATGACAGAAACCTCCCACCAGTTAACCATGGGCATGACATGAATGCCCATGGCTGCTCCAGGGCACAGTGGTGCTGATGGCCCAGGACAGCAGTGGGTATCAAGCTGGGGCCAGTGCTCTATCCCGGAGGCAGGAGCAGAAACATCACTGGTCCCAGTGCCTCTTGATGTTCCCGACTCCACCTGTCCCACGGCTCTGCTCCCAGGCCGTTGCCTTCACTCCAATCCTGCCCTAAGACCCTGCTCCTTCCCACAGCCATGCCAGGGCAGGCAGAATCTGGGGCTGAGCCCTGGGTGGGGGGTGTGTTTTATTTTTTCCCCTGGAAACTCTGTTATTTTTCACAAAAGGAAATAATAAAACTACACCTGCAACTTGCTGTGTGAGTGTGGTCAGTGAGGGAAGAGCTCACTCTGCCCGTCACCACCTTCTCCCTGGGAAGTGGCTGGAGATGTGGCTGGGCTCTGGCCCAAGAGCATCGCCCAGATGCCTCCATCCAAGGGCATGGCGTGATTTTGGGGTTGGAGGTGGAGTAAGCAGGTAGAACAGGGTTTGCTGGAGAGATTCGGGCAGCGAGGTGCAGGGGATGATGTAAAACCAGTTCAGGAGGGTGCCTGAGAAACCCAGAGGGGGTGGACGAGTTACTGTCCAGGAACTGCGGGATTCCCTTCCCAGCCAGGAATGAAAAGACAGATTAGGATGAAAAAGACCTGCAGTAAAGTAACCCTCGGACAGACGATGGATTTTCAACTGATCTTAAATTTTCAGTCAGTTCAATACTTGATGGGATCAAGACTCTTCCATCTCACTGTGTTTTTACCATCCATCTCAAAGTTTTCTGCCTTGACGATCATCATTTTATTTTCTGTTGCAGGTTGAATTCCAAGCTGTGCTGCATGGTGTTGGAAGCCCTATTTCATTCCTCTTTCTGGATTTCTCAGCCCATTTCTGTTACCAGGACTCAGTCTGGCTCCTTTCTGCTGCCTCTTGAAGACCACTACCCCATCCACTGCTGGTGGGACTCAGGGTGGTCTGGGCCCTCCCCAGTGCTCAGTCCGGTGGGTGTTTTGCTCACTTGGTGGGATAAATGATGTCTCTGGCTCCTGTCGTGATACTTCTCTCCTTCCCAGTGCTGGGCTGGTGTGAGAAGCCCCTGAGGATGTGTTTTTATGGAGCTGGAGCACTAGCAGATGTGCCTCTGCAGGTAGGAGGGTGGAGGGGGGCAAAGGGATTGTCTTGGCATTGTGTCCTTAAGGAAGACAGAGTCCGTGACTGGCAGATGTGGTGCAAGACGAGGTTGTGCCGTGGGATGGCGCTGGCATCTGCAGATGACAGATGGATGAAAGGATTGCTCACTCCACATTGCAGCCAAAAGAGTCATGAACTATACAAAAAAGTTTGGAAATACCAATAAAAGTTTGCCCCAGCTGTGAATGCAGACACAGGCAGAGATTCTGACCCTTCAGCAAGCACCTTTGGGGCAAACACCAGCCCCTGCAACTCTGCAACCCCTGTGGAACCTCTAGGTGACTTCTGCAAACAGCACTAATGGTCCCTCTAGCTGAGGATCATCCAGGATGGAAGCAACAGCTTACATTGACAGCTCACAGCATGGGTGCTACCTCCCAGAATCATTGCTCTAAGGGGTCCCAGCTTGTTGAGAGCCTCCAGGAGCAAAATGAACTCTCAGCAGACCTGGCTCCTCCATACCAAAACCAAAACCCCTGAGCACAAGAAAGTGCTTATCAGCCATCGCACTTGGGACAGTCCTGAACTCAGGAGATGTTCCTGTTCCTGTTTTGCTTTCAAAGAACAAATGTGTAAACACTGGGGTGAAGGTGGCACCGAGAGAAGCAGCCACTAGTTATTAATTACTGCCATCTTGAGAGCGTTTGGCCAGACCCAGGGCTGGGGGGAGTGGTGTCACCGAAACCACGGATGCCTTTGGTCTGAAAAGAGGCAAAAGGTGGGGTTTTTTTTTTTTCCAGAAGGGCTGCTCCAAGAAGCAGGCTCTTGATGAGGGATGCCTGGATGGCACACAGCCTCCCTCTCCCTGACACCGGCAGCAGTTCTTGAATTAGATTTCATGGGAAATTAAAGGCATGAAGAGACCTGTCACAAGAATTAAAGCCTGAACCAGAGCCAGACAGCTTCAAACAGATGTTGGACTTCAGCAGGAGAATATTTCTTTGTTTTACTCAGCATTTTCCCATGCAGAAAAAGAACATCTGTTCCAATGCTTTCATAGTGCTTCTTCATTGAGATGGGCTTGGATTATCCCCTGCCAGCGGAGAAGCAACTGGCCACCAGTGCCCTCTTGGCTTGGCTCCTCCAGGAGAAGAGGGCAAAGATCTGTCACACATTGCTCCAGCCTCAGAAGATCCTACTAAAGCCGAGCTGGGCTGATGGCAGGATCTCTCCATCCTTCACATCTCAGTGGAAGCCCTGCACTCAGATGGTTATCCACAGCAAACAGGTTCCTCTATGGGGTTTGCTTTGTCCTCAGTGAGGTGCTTCAATAAGAGGTTTGTCTTTGTTGCAGAAAAAAAACCCCTATTTTCATCACATTTTAGGTTGGGTTTTTGCACAGGAGGTTGATAGCCCTTCTCTTCCTTTTTTTGGTCAAAATTTAGGCTAAATTTCTCCTGACACTTAACTTACCCTCAGCTCTGGGAGCTGGAATGGAGTTGGGCAGCCCCTGGGTGCAGCAGGGAGCTGTGTGGGGTGGTCCAGGGAGCTTCCTACAGGATTTCCCAGCTACAAGAATTCACTTTTCAGATTTCCAACAAAGAATTGATTTTACAGCCAAAGGTTCCTCATTTTTCCTTTGGTCCCCTATGAAAATGAGGCATCTGGGTACTCCCTGCTTCTGGTTTGTAGATGACTCTTTTTTTCCAGAGGGTACATCCCAATCCCATCCAGTCTCATGCTCATGTTTGCTAGGGCATGGAGGCACAGGAGGACAAGGTTTGAAACTAGAGCAGGGCAAGGTTAGATGAGACATGAGGAAGAAGTTCCACCCATTCCTGCAGTGAGATGAAGCTCAAGACATGCCCACTGTCTCCTGGACAGGAATTCTCCAGGATGACACCAGGCCAGACTGGGGATGGCTGAGTCACAGCAGGACCCAGAGAGGTGAGGATGTGCCCATGTATCCATCTGGGTCCAGAAAGAAAAGGTTTAAAACCTCAGTTAAAGGATGGTGTGTCTGTGCCGAGCTCAGCCCTGAACTCCCTGCAGCTCTTGTGCACGTTTCTATGGCTGGGAACTGGCAAATGGCTTGTTAAGAGCTTGTGGAGAGAGGAAATCTCTGGGGGGACCTGCCCTGGTGTGGGGGGAGCACCTGGGAGCTAGTTTGGTGTTTCCCCCACCTCTTTTTGCAACACGGGGTTACTTCTGTCACCTCCAGCCACTCGCTTAATTGCAGCCATCTTGATCAAATGGCCCCCCCATCCACTCTCCCTCTGCAGCGCTGCCTACTCACTAATTGAAATGCCTAATGAGGTCCCAGGGGTCTCCTGCAGAGATGGAGCTAATTAGGGACTCCACCACCAACCCAGCAGCAAATGGAGCAGAGGTTTCCTCCAACCTGCTTCTTCTGCGAGGGGCTGAGGGGGTCACACCAGATGTCCCATGTCCCTGCTTCACAGGTTCCAGGCTCTGCCAGAGCAGCTGCTGCAGAGGCAGGGGATACACTTAATACATTTTTATTAGCATCATTAAGTTTCTCTGTTGTCTTAATTCTTTCTCCTTTTTGATCTTTTTGCCTGACCAGATTAGCCCTCGGGGATCAGGGGACAGGGTGGGGGGGCACAGATGCTTCATTATCTCCAAGCAGCAGGCTGCCACCAGGCCTTGGTGGACCACGCAAAAATGCCCTGTGCAGGGGGAAATTGGAGACCAGATTGATGTGTCCAGCTCTGGTGGCTGTCTTGAGAGAGAGTCATCCCCCAAAATTGACAACCACCAAGGTTTTAAGAAGAGAGTTGTAAGGGACCTTCAAAAGTCATCTAGTGCCACCCCTTGCAGTGACAGGAACATCCTGCACTAGGTGAGGTTGCTCAGAGCCTCAGCAAGACTGGCCTTGGATGTTTCCAAGCATCAATGGGGCCTCCACCACCTCTCTGGGCAACATGGGCCAGTGTGTCCCCACCCTTATGGGGAAGAACTTCTTCCTCATGTCTCACCTAACCCTGCTCTGCTCTGTTTTCAAACCATGACCCTTCATCCTGTTGCTAGATCCCATCCAAAAGTCTTCCTCCACCTTGCAGACTCCTTCAGATAGTAGGAAGACACTGTAAGTTCTCCCCTCCATCATCTCTCTGGACAACCTGGGCCAGTGTCTCCCCAATCTCATGGGGAAGAAATTCTTCCTCATGTCTTATCTAACCCTGTCTTGCTCTAATTCAAAGCCATTGCTCCTCATGAGGAATTTCCTCTTTCTTTTCCTCCTACCAGTCTATATTGTCGTGCTGCAGCCAGAAGTGACTTCCCCATGGTCCACATTGTTGGTAGCTTCCCATTCAGGGGCTCCGGGGGAGGGTGCAGCCACAGTGAGGTCAGGTGAGGTCGCTGGTCCCCTTTATTGTGTTTTAGCTAAGAAAACTGTTGAAGGAAAAAGAGCCTGATGTCAGACACTGGGCTGATGTCAGCCTCCTCTGTGGTATTTTGGGCACAATTCTGTTCCCAGATGCATTGTTGTAAATCCAGAGGAACTTGGCTTCCGTTCAGTTGCTCTTGACTTCCAGGGGTGTGAGTGAAAGCCGGACTAGCTGGGCATGAGAAAGAGCCTCACTTGTCTGTTTTAAATCTCAACAAAAGCATCAGGCCAACTGTTCTTCTGTCTCCTTAGAAAGGCAGGCACGGGCAGAACCAAACTGCTGGGACTGTTGGAATGTATTGAATTGAATAGAAGATTGGAAAAAACAAAACAAAAACACACAATCCATCACACCCCAAGGGTCAAGTTGGGATTATTCCCCAAAGTGCTGTTATTGCTGTATGGGACTCATTTGCTTTGGATGCTGAATGATGCTCAGATATTTTTCTGTGGTTTACTGTTAAATTGTCCAACTGGAGCAGCTCCTGGATCCATGGTATTTCCTTCTGGACACAAGACTTTGCTGCTTGTCATTCAGTGCTTGGTGTTGTGGGAAGCACACAAGGCCCAGAGTGGTTGGACACTGCAGGAGCTCATCCTGAGTGCATGAGTGAGGATGATGGCAAATGATTGATCTAAAAAGAAAGAAGCAAGAGGAAGGTGAGGACAGATGTGGATTGTTATCACAAATCCAAATCACAGGAACTTAGATTCCTGGAGCGGCCCAGGTTAGAAGGGACCTTTCAGCTCACGGAGTGCAGCCAGCCATCAACCCAGCCCTGACCAGAAACAGCCCTAAACCTTCCTGCTGTTGAGTTCCTCCACCATCTCCTCCAGTCCACCATCTGTCCCAGCCAGAGAGGACAAGAGAAGAAAATCATGTCCACACAATAGGAATGACTGAGCTGGCATCCTCCTGGCTCTGCATTTCCTGGAAATTATCCCTATGGGATTTGGAGTTGTCCTACAGAGAGTATCTCAGACTCCTCATATTTCACAGAATCCTGGAATGACCCAGATTGGGAGGGACCTTCAGCTCATGGAGTCCAACCATCAACACAGCTCTGACCAAAAACCAGCCCTAAACCCCATCTCTGAGCTCTGACTCTGCCCAGCTCTGAAATCCCTCCAGGGATGGGCCCTGGGCAGCCTCTTCCAATGCTGGACAACCCTTCCTGGGTCAAAATTGGCCCCAGCCTCCCTCCTAACCCTCCTCTAGCACAACTTGAGGCCATTCCCTCAAATTCCTTGGAGAGAAGAGCCCTTGGGAGAAGAGCCCAACCCCCCCAGGACTTGCAGAGACACAGAAGGTCTCCCCTCAGCCTCCTGTTCTCCAGCTGAACACCCCCAGCTCCCTCAGCCTCCTCACAAGACTTGTGCTCCAGACCCCTCCCCAGCTCCCTTGCCCTTCTCTGCACCCGCTCCAGCCTCTCAAGGGCGTTTTTGGGGCAAATGGCCCAAAACTGGACCCAGCACTGGAGATGGGGCCTCCCCAGTGCCCAGTGGAGGGGACAGTCACTGCCCCAGTCCCACTGCCACACTATCCCAGGCCACCTGGGCACTTGATGGCATAATTCTTGCATTTGGAAAACGAGTATCAAAATGGGCACAGCAGGCCATGCACTGCTGAAGGAGACCCACAGCCATCCTGGCTCCCTGGCTCACAGTTCACAGACCTGACCACATAGATCTGTCTGAGGAGCTCAGTTATGGGCTTCAGACCCCTCTACATGCTCAGACTGTAGTAGAACACCAAACTGAGGAGTTTAAGGAACTTTCCTCATTTTACCTGCAGCAATGGTGGGTTATTTTCTAGTGCAGACAGCGGAGCAGGAGGGTGGAGATGGGTTTGATTAGCAGGAAGACATAGAGAAACATTTGTTACTTTGATCAAGCTGGAGGTTGTGGTCAGTGCTCTTCAAAGAGTGCAGCGCCTAGAGAACAACCATAAACCAGCACAACCTGCAGCAAAAGATGGCTGTGCAGAGCAGAGAAGGGAGATGAACAGGTGTTAGTACATGTATCAGAGAGGAAAGGAGTTGAAGCCCTCAGCAGCTAACCCTCGGAGATACCCAGAGAGTCTGGCCAGAAGGGGGAAGAAAATGTCACCACAAGTGTTGGACCAGACACACTCCCCTCGTCCTCGGGTTTGGGTGTACTTCAGAGAAGCAGGCCTGAACCAAGGGACAGGAAATGACCTCCTAGTTCCTCCCTCCCCCAGCAGAGTGTGTTTCCCTCCACAGCAATCACAGGATGCCTTTGGCTCCAAGGGACCTTTTAAGGCAACTTCCAAGGCTATGGAGCGTCACCCCCTGCAGTGACAGGGACATCCTGCACTAGAGCCTCAGCAAGCCTGGCCTTGGATGTCTCCAGGGATGAGGCTTCCATCAGCTCTCTGGGCAACCCGGGACAGTGTCTCCCCACCCTCTTGGGGAAGAACTTCTTCCTCATGTCTCATCTAACCCTGCCCTGCTCTAGTTTCAAACCACTGCCCCTTCGCCCTGTGGCTCCATGCCCTGGCAAACAGCCCCTCCACACATTTTCTGGAGCCCCTTCAGGCACTAGGAGGCCGCCAGAAGGGCCCGGCCTACCCAGCACGGCTACACAAAGGCATCAAAGGCCTGGAAATGACCCCAAACCCGCAGGTTTTGCCTCAAACCCGCCGCCCCCTCCCGCAGGAGGCCGGGCCCGCCCCGCCGCGGAGCTGCGGAAACCCCGCGCGATCCGCCCGCCGCTCCTCTCGCGAGATCTTCGGCCGGAAGCCGGCCCTGCCTGGCCGGAAGAGGAAGTGAGATGCCAAAGCGGTAGTGGCGGGTGCGGGACTCGGGCCGTTCCCTCTCGCCGCCATGGATCTGCGGCTGCTCCGGCTGCTCCTGCTGCTCTGCCTCGCCGCGGGAGTCCTTGGTGAGGGGCGAGGGGGAAGCAGGGTGAGGGGCTGCGGCCCTAGGGAGAGCCGCGGCGGAAGCGCTGGGCTGGGAGCGGCGGGCCGGGCCCCGGGGAGGTCTGTGAGGAGAGGAGCGGGGGGCTGTGCGCTCGGTGGGGCCGGGCCGAGGGAATGAGCGAAGACTGGTCAGGGTCGGCCGCAGGGTCCAGCTTTGTGGAGTCTCTGGTGGCGTTACCCCCTGAGGGAGGCGGGAAGCGGCGAGGGCTGCGGGGGGACTCCCCAGGGATTCGGGCGCCCCCGGGAGTGCCCTTCCCCCGCTCTCTCCCCTGCGGAGGCGTTTCCTTCCGCTTGCCGTGAAGTTTCTTTCCCCTTGGGGTGGCGCTGAGGGAGCGGTGGCAGCTGCCAGCTGTTCTGCGGGGACTTACGGCGGCGTCTTCCGGCAGGTGACGGAGATGGAACCGGGCAATCTGGGGCTGACAATAATGCAGCGGCCGCTGGAGGATCTTCCCCGTCTAACAACGAAACCGAAAGCGATGAGATGGAGAAATCCCGAAGGGTGCGGGAGCAGGGTTCTGAATCAAACCCACCCGGTGACGAAGAGGAGACCCATCAGGCCACAGCTGGGTCTGATGGGGTCAGCAACGGAGAAAAGCAGAGCGATGTGGCAGGGAGCCATCAGCAAAGCAGCAGTCAGGCTGGCGAGGGCAGCAACAACAGGGGCCAGCAGGAGAGTGGCACTTCCAGTGGCAAGGATGGTACTGACCACACTAAGCAGGACAGTGACACAAGCAGCAATGGCCAGAGTCAGGGTGGTGAGCAGAGCAGCAGCAACCCTGGCCAGGGTAGTGACAAGGGCCAGGGCAGTAATGGTGATAGCCAGGGCAACAACGTGGGCAGTGATGGGAAACAGGGTAGCACCAGCCAGACTGAAAACCAGAGCCGGGGAAATAGTCAGGGCAGCACCAACAACAGCCAGGCTCAGAGCAATAGCCAGAACACTGACACCAACCAGAGCAATGGCAACACCAACAATGGCCCAGGCCACAGCCAGGTTAGCACCAACCAGGGCCAGGGCAATGGCCAGAGCACCAGCACCAACCAGGGCCAGGGCAATGGCCAGAGCACCAGCACCAACCAGGGCCAGGGCAATGGCCGGAGCTCCAGCACCAACCAGGGCCAGGGCAATGGCCAGAGNAGCTCCAACACCAACCAGGGCCAAGGCAATGACCAGAGCTCCAACACCGACCAGAGCTCCAACACCGACCAGAGCTCCAACACCAACCAGGGCCAAGGTAATGACCAGAGCTCCAACACCAACCAGGGCCAAGGCAATGACCAGAGCTCCAACACCGACCAGGGCCAGGGCAGCAGTGAGAACAAGCAGGACAGCAGCACTGGGAGCCAGGCCAACAACAGGGATAAACCAGTGGTCTCACCAGGAGACAAAAATTCGCCTGTACAATCAGCTTCCTCCACTGCTGAAGGTGATGGCTTTTTCAATGATGAGGAAAACCCTGAAGAGGAAGAGGAGGATGTTAAAGAAGGCAGCGATGCCTCCTCCTTCAGTAAGAAGCGGGGGAACATTCCTTCCCCCTCTAGGGAGCAGGGAGAGAGCAGCCACTTCTTTGCCTACCTGGTGACCACGGCTATTGTCGTTGCTGCCTTGTACATTGCATATCACAACAAGCGCAAGGTGAGCCGCTCTGCTCCTTTCCCATCCAGATCCTTTCTTCTGTGCACACCTTTGGCCATCCTGAAGCAGGCTCTGGCCCTTGTGGTGGTTGTTTCACCTCCATTCCCCTGTGTCTTCTGCTTCAGGCAGGGCCTTCCCCTCACACTCCTGTATATTTGTGCTGCTGGTTGTATGATGCTTTGTGAAGGACAGGCTCAGTTCAGGCTCTTGGTATCTCTCCTGCCCTCTCAGACCTTCCTCCCCTCTGGCTGGGCACCACCACAGAGTGGGATCTGCTCAGTTGAAGGTCTCGCCCTCACCTGATTTTTCTCTCCCACCAGTACCTCCCCCTTGCTGTGCAGCTTGGGTTTGATCGATATTTCTTTGAGCCTTGGGTCCAAACAGCTTTGGGAGGCACAGGAGGAGGGGTTGTAACTAGAAACAGGGGTGGAGTGTCTGAAAATTGTGTGGTTTTGATTCTGATGGATGTTTTCAGCTGAAAGAGGTGAAAAGATCTTTGTGTTTTCTATACAGCCTTAAATGTTCTTCTGTGTTTGTCTGTCTGTGTTTTCTTGTGTTTGGTTTTTGGTTTTTTTTTTTCTCTTGTAAAGTGACTTGTAAGAGAAGGAAAAGAAATTCTGGTTGTATTCTGCATGTTAGACATTGCCTGCTCTTAGTCTTTGCTACATTTCTGTATCAAGATTTGTTTGTTTCAAGTGCTTTTTCCAGGGGGAAGCCAGGCTGTACGGCTCATTTTGATTACTGTTGTTCCACTCACTTTGCTTCTCACCCCATAGATCATTGCTTTTGCTCTGGAAGGAAAAAGATCCAGAAGTGGTCGACGGCCTAAATCTGGTGATTACCAGAGACTGGATCAGAAGGTGAGATCTCCCTGACACACGGACACCTGGGAGAAGGGGCTGCAGGAAATGCCACATCATGGCTTCTCACAGGGCACAAACCCCCTGCTGGGTTGGAAGAGTAGAATTTTTAGCAAAAGAAAAACACCCCCACATTTTTACTAGAAACAGAGTTTTGCCAGGTGATGGAGGTGAAGAGCAGTTTGTCACTAACACGTGATTTTTGTCAAGTTTTTAGTGTGAGTGGCACAGCATGCTGCTGGGAGGGGAATCTTGGCTCTCCCTTCCTGACCTGGCTAGGGAAGCCTCTGAGAGAACTTGAGACCATTTGCTTGCTGGAGCCTCCTTCTTCACTCTCACCAATATTTGGGGGATTTGTTTCCCTTGTAGGGCATTACCTCCCTTATCCTCGAGGTTTTGATTTGAAAACTCATCAGGGAAGCTCAGCCCGATGAGTAAAAAAAGCCTTAAACTTTTCTTCTTTCCTTTTCCAGATCTAGAAACTTCCTTGGATGCTCAATGGGATAACATGGGCTGGTGATGAAGATGTAGGGGTATGGGGAGAGCCACCCACTCCCGGTTTTTGGTGCAGCTGCACTGCAGCTGCACTGCTGTGCTCTGATTTGGGACAAGAGGAAGAAGAGAGGAGACGCTTTTTGGTTTTGCACCTGCACCTTGGTAACGTTCAACCTCTCACTTCCTCCAAATGCATTTCTTCCCCAGCTTCCTGAAGATGACCTAATTTTCCACTTGTGGCCTGTGGCTCAGGAGGAGCCAGTCCCCAACACTCGACAGAACTTTGGTGTACAAATTAAATGGAATTTGTCATCTGCTGTAGTGACGTCCCCTCTTGTGGGGGGAGGAAATCCTAAACTCATCAGTTCACCTGCGAAATGAGCCACCTGACTCTTCCCCTTCCAGAGGCATGGATGGAGCTGCCTTCCAAGTCAGAGCTGTCTGGCTTGAGACACAGACATTCTCCTCTCCATCATATTTGGATGCTAAAGTTCAGCCCCCGACTGATTGCACTCATTTGGAAGTGATCTGCCACAAACTCTGATTTGATTGATTTTCTCTCTATGTAAGACAGCATTTGCGTTTCTCATCTAGATCCTGTCTCTCCTGCACATCTTTGGAAATGCCAGAATGGGCTTTGGCCCTCGGGTTGTAGCTTCCACTCCCTCTGCCTGTGTCTTCTGCTCTAGATGAGGCTTTTCCCTCATGCTCCCCACACTGAGCTGAGCTGCCTGTTGGTGTGATGCTGTGAAAGGATGGACTCAGGTTGGGCTCAGAAGCCTTCCTGCCATGCCATGCTGTGGCCGGAGCAGGTTTTGCCTTAGAAGTTTACTTTCCTACCCCTTGAGGAACGGAGCTCTGTGGTAAAGGAAAAGCTGTGCTGATCCTGAAGTGTTGGGGATGAAGGAACTCACAGCCCTGCCCTTCCCAATGCAGGATCAAGACCCTGTAGTCTGGCTCTGCTGAAGGAGCCTCCCAGCGGCCAAGAGCTCAAGGCTGGCTCCTGCAGGAGAAACAGCTCGTTCCTGCTCTGAGAGCACAAGCTTTGGCAGTGCTCTTGCTTTGGCAAACCCTCTGCCCTTTCTTGCCGGTGACTCACCACGGGGCATCTTCTCCCCGAGGCCGACATCGGAAGGGGCTCTTCTTCCCAGGCTGTTAGTTCAGTGTGGCTGAATGTCCATGTGAATGGCTGCTTGTTGCTGAGCTGGATGCTTTGTGAGCACTTCAGCTGGGACCTGGAGCATCCAGCTTGTATTCAAGGCTGCAGAACGTGCCTGTTCAGGAGTTAGAGCTGGTTGTTTTTATTTTTGTACTTCTGTTCCAAAGATGTTTATTTGAGATGGGATGTTTACACTGAGGGCATGAAGTGCCTGTGTCAAGCTCCTGCTTTTGGCTTTTTTTCCACTAGGGGCATTAAAAATTGGCACGAGGCACCAAGAGCTCTCCATCCTATGTGCCTGGAGCTACTGGTACCTGTCTCTCCCTCCCTGGGCACTTACACCTGGCTGTGCAGGAGGAATCCTGCTGGGACTGCCAGAGCTGCTCAGGGCCTGGGCCCAACCTTCTGCTGACATTCCCAAGGTCATGAGCATTTGGGACTCTGCCCCGTGCTTGGAGGGCAAAGGCAAAGATATTTCTGTCTGGGCATGAAAGCTGAAGCTCTATATTTTTTTAATCTATTTTTCCCCACTGTCATGGTAGAGAGTTAACTTGACCCTCTATTCCTCTTTTTAATTTTTTTTTCTTTTTGTTGACTCTTAAAAAGTCTAGAGAGCAGGAGAGTCACCTTTTTGCTTTAAATAACTTTTGAGTTTTCCATGGTAAATTTTTATGTTGAAAGTCCTGACAGGAGCTCTTTGGGAGAAGGTGGAGTGTCAGGTAGAGGGAGGAGAAAGGGAAAACAGGGCTAGAAAGTTAACCTTTTGGGGGAAAGGTGCCTTCTGAGGAGGGGACTTGGCTATTTGAGAGATACCACGGGGTAAGGCTGAGGTTCAAGTGGCTGATTTATGGACAGGAAGGGGGTGGCTTTTGTCTAGTGACAGCTGGAGGAGGGGTAGAAAACCCTATTCCAAATACCCCACAGTCCTGTACTTTTGAGAGTGTGTTTGCCCTTATCCTGCTTCGGCTTACTTTTTTTATTAATTGAAAAATAACTTGCAATGTTTGTTTTCTTCACCCCACTCTGCTGACTTTTCTCGCCTGTGAGGTTTTTCATTGCTTTTTTTTTCCTCTCCAGGCTGGAAGTTTGTGCTCGGAGCCAGCCCCAAAGCCAAGGAGCTCTTTGGAGAGCAGAATGTTCATACCCCCAGCATCTCCACTGGCAGCTTGGCCGGAGTGGGAGCTTGTTAGGTTAAGGAGGATGTGCTTCACCTACCCGGGGGAGCTGCTGATTTGCTCAGCCTCCACCATGGCTCCATTGAAATGGAAATGCCCCATTTTGGTGGGAAGCACTGGGTTTGGGGAGAGGCAGAGCTCACCCTGGGCACCATCAGGGCAATTCCCCCCCAGCTCTGCCCCTCTCTCCCTCTTTCCCCCACCTCCCTACGGGGCATCTTGTTTCTGTAACTGCCCAACTGCAGAACCTCTGGGGATGGCTCACAATTGGTTGATGATTTTTCTTTTTTTTAATTAGGATTTGGATGTCTGCCACGTGTTCCAAATGGGTCAGGGCATGGAACCTTTTCTCTTTGGCCCAGTGGCTGCCAGCTGTGGGTACAGAGGTTATTTTGGCACATGTTGTTACAACTTTGCCAGGCTGAATCAGCAAACAGGTTGTGAAATGCAAATCGCTTTGAAGGATCAGAATTTTTCCATTTCTTTTCTTTTTTTTTTTTTTTTACTGTGATGCAATCAATAAATGTGGAGTTTTCACTTTTTTCTCTTATTTTTCACTTATTTTTTGCTGCTGTTTCTTTTTGCCTTCTCCTTTGGCTGCAGTGCTGTGGGTTACTTCCTCTTCGTGCCAAGAAAAGGAAAAAAGGAGAATGGGTTCATTCCCAATGGAAGCTGGGAGGAGGATTATGTCCCAGAGCAGCAGAGAGCAGGGTCAGTCTGTTTGGCTGATGGCAAAGGCACTGCTGTTGCTTCCTGCAAGAAATGAAATAAACCTTTTATTTCCCCCACTTTTTCCCTCATGGGAGAAAAATCTGCCCTCCTGGACTCTTCTCCAACTTGGCTGCCCCCGGCACAGGGCAGTGAGCGCAGAGGGCATGGAGAGGGGGAGTGCCTGGGAGTGGTGTGTACTTTTCCCCCTGTTGCTGAGAGCTTTGAGGGAAGAAAAAAGGGTGAAAATGGGGGGATTAAAATGAAAATTTTCCTTTTGCTTGCCTGTGGAGTTGGATGGAGACCTTGTTGTCATCCTTCCTTTTGCCCATCTTTAGGGCCAAGAAACCTGGAATTCTCACAGTTGGGCTCCGGGAACTCTTTGAACCTGCTTCCAGGGGCTGTTACCAAATCTAAACTGGTTTATCCCTGCGGAGGGGATGTGGAGAGAGTCAGGAGTCTGAGCCCTCACCCCACTGGGCTGTGGCAAGGGGTGAGTGTGAGCCATGGTGGGGTGGCCACAGCCCTCGCCACACAAGCCAAAGCCTGGAGGTGGAACACTCAACAAAGTGGGAGCCTGGGCTGGGCTTATCAGAGCTGTGCTGGGGGAAAGAGCAATGGGGCCAGAGTTTACAGAGGAGGGAGACATGGGTTCAAGGCATGAGGTTGAGGGTGCAACTCTGACAGCTGGGGCACAGGTCTCCCTGTGCTGCAGAGCAGCCATGTCCCCACAGCTGCTTTATTGCTGTGGCTTTTGTCCTCATTTCTGATGCCAAAGAGGAGAGGACCTTGAGGGAAGACCTTATTGTTCAGCACATCTGTGTTCTCTTCCCCTTACATCCTGGATGCAGCTTTTCCTCTCTCTCTTTGGAGAATCTCACAAAGATTCCATTATCCATCAGGAACTCAGAGCTCCCAAACCTGCTCCCTGACCACACTTCAGTTCTCAGCTTGCAAACCCTGAGATAAAACCATCCTGTGTTTTATTGCTATTACATTTTTTTTAAAAAAAAAGCTTTGAATTCACCTCAGCTGAAAGTGCAGGGAGGGGGGGTCTTCACTGCAGGGCAGCAGCTACTCTCCAGCAACCCATTATGGGCAGGGCAGCAGCCAGGTAAACACATCAGCTCCTCACCATTGCGAACAAAGTCCATGTTATGTGCAGGTTTGTCTAGATTAAATAAAAAAAAAAATTGGTGAGATTGCTTTTGTGAGTTCTTTCCTGTAAGAAAATGCAGGGGGTAGGAGCTGATGGGGGTGAAATGGTAATTTGTGGGAGGGGTGGTGGCACCACTCTCCTGGGTACAAATCACATCTCTGCTCTGTGGAGGACCCCATGGTGAGATTTGCTGCACTCACCCCATTAAAAATCTCCCTCCACCCCAATCCTATGAATCACTCATGTTGACGGGGTCACTTTTCGGGAGGTGCTTGTGTGAGAGGGGCTTCTTGCAGCTCTTCAGCCACTCCCTCTGCCATGGGTGCTGAGAAGGGGAAGACCTCCTGCAACTGGTTGGTGATGGAGCAGAACACCTCCTTGCAGCCCTGGAAGGTATCCCTGGCAGTGGAAGGCCACCTCCCAGTTAATGCAAGTCACGAGGTGTTTGAGAGCCAGGTGCCATTCCTCTCCCTGCAGCACCTTCATTAGACCCTGGAGGAAAAGATGGAGCCTGAGGCACTGAGGAAGAGTGAAGGAAGGAGAGTGATGTTGGCTGGGATGGCTGTCCCTCACCTGGGCTGCAGGGAAACATGGGTTGATGTGGGAAGCGATGGCGAGCTGCTCTTCTGCCTGTCTCTGCCTGCTCTCACATCATGGGTGGAAGTCTGTCCCCCAGCAAGTGTGCAGAGCAGCCATCAACAGCTTCAAGCTCCTCAAAGGGCTTTTTTTTGTGGCGAGGGGCCCAGAGCTGGATACTGGAGGAGCTGCTGAGATGTGGAGCCTGTTGGGCACAGCAGGGACTCCCCAGGCGTGGTGTCTCTGCGGGGACCATCCCTCTTCTTCCCATCCAGAGTCTGTGTGTGGGCTTTGCTCCATCGTGATGATGTTCCAGCACAGGTTTTACCAGTGTTTGGAGGTGTCCAGGGGTTTTTCATCACATCTGGAGGGGATGTCTCCACATTGTCACCGATCTCCAAACAGCAGTGCAGCCCTTGGCTGGGAGGAAATTCCTACTCTGAGTGGTTTATTTTCATTTTCAGATGGATTTAAGTGTTTGCAGTGCTCTTGCTGCTGGCTGATGTGTTTGCTCAGAGAGCTGTGCCAGCCTTTGAGGTTGCCATAAGGGCCATGGCCATCTTCAAACTTCCCCTCTGAGCTTCTTTCAATTTGGTTTTTCTTTTTTTCCTTATTCCATCTTCAGTCCGTGGTTGGGCTTCTCCCCAGGGAGGCTGCTGGGCTCAGACTTCATGGTGATGGGCTCTGGGAGCAGCTTTTACCATGAGGGATATCTGAGCCTGGTAGTGCCAGGTATCCCTGGCAAATGGTTGGGTTTTTCAGCCCTGGATCATCCAGAGTGTGCAAAGTATGAGGAGAAACATTTCTAGTTTGGAGACACCTGGAATCCTGACCCGGAGTCCTGGAAGGCAGAAGGGCCC
>VZTY01016439.1:66792-91260 GCA_013400935.1 Turnix velox | reverse complement strand
TGGACATGGCACTGAGCAGCCTGATCTAGTGAGAGGTGTCCCTACCTATGGCAGGGGGGTTGGAACTCGATGATCGTTAAGTTCCCTTCCAACCCAAACTATTCTGTGATTCTATAAGTTCAGCCACCTCATCTGTATTTCCATCTATTCCTCATATATTTGAGGAATAAAGTGACACCCCCTTTGCCCACATATACTCTAGGATTGCAAACAGCCCATATCCTGCAGGTTAACAAACCATGCAAAAGAACTCCAGGGACCCTACCCTCAACAGTGCTGATTGATGTACATAAATCTAGACTTAAAAAAGCAGGCAGAAAGGTCCCATATTTCAAGTGAAATGAGAGTGATTTGTAATAATTATTGCTGTTACGTAATAACAGCCTCCCTGTTGAAGCACAAAGGGTAGGAACAAACCCAAATCCTAGCACCTTCAAGCATTCTAGGAAGTATCATAGGGACACAGAACACTGCAACATTTCATTTCAATGCAGTGTCTTAAACAACCTTCTAATTACTTGCAGTTGTAGAGGGAAAACCGTTCCCTTCTTATTCCACATACTAAATCTAGTGACAGCTTGCTAAAATATTTAGTTCCCATAGACAGGGGGAACAATTTTAACAGCCTTTTTTACTGCAAGTATCAAAAGGCCGTTTACGGCACAACATGCTATTTAACCTTGCTGAAGTGCCCACATGGCAAGCTGTAACACCTTCAAAAGACACAAAAATAAAGTGTTAGTGAAGGCTTTAACCAATTCCATCAGCACAAGAACTGCATTTCATAATAAATTTGCAATGTCTCCTTTTAGCCCATCAAAATAATCCCTTGTTCATAATCATAACAAAATAGGACTCATTCTGAAGTCTGGAATTTAGAGTGTACTAACAAGTGGCAAAGTAGTAAACAAACAGACCCACAAATTAAAGGGTCATTTGTGACTGTTGGCTTTCTTAAGTTTCCTCATAGACCCATTATAAATGTACTTGAAGTCCATTTACTCTCACCTCCCACACCTCTTTTTTTAAATTCTTTAAATAGGGAAGCTATCCTATGGCAAACTGCTATGTTAGGAATCTTTGATTTTTTCACTTAAAGGAACAAAATACTAAGAATAAAGTGACAAAACCCATCTGCCTCCAGGCAGGAACATTAGGTTTTGGACTGTTACATATAATTACAAGTCAATCATGATACCTACACTTTGAGATTAATAGCATTTAAACTTCTACACATTGAAGTTCAGGTAAAGAGTCTGAATTCTAAAGTCTGTCCTGTTACTAACTCTCCACACCACAGGTATATTTGAACATTAATATTTAGATCTAAATAACATTTTCTACTCTGTAATCTTGGAAAGTGCATATGTTAATCTATACCTGCCAGTAGGGATAGACATAATTTCAAGATTCTACAATTTTCCCCACTCTTTTCTAGCTTAAAAATTGCTTTATTGCATGAAAAACTTCTACAGCACATGAAGCTGCCCACAAAGCCATGTAAAAGACACAAAGCTATTTACAAGACACTCAAATCTCCAAAGCTAAAGACAAAAATCAGAGCTGTTAAGTATACCTTGAGGCTTCAGGGTGACTTATAAAACCAGATAGTGATTGATTGACCTTTGGGGTAAACAATTTTGCTTAATAGTGCTGGCAGGGCACAGTCCTCAACATATCCTTGCAATCTGATTTATTCCCTTCTCTTTATGCAGTTCTTCAACTCATTTAATACCTATCTTCAAGAACAAATAATGAAACACTCTTCATTCTTTCCCTGTGGAGCACAGCATCAACTCTTTCCCAAGCTGATCCATCCTGTGCAGTTAACAAGGTATCTGTGATGAGGCAGATCATGCACAATGAGTCAGCAATTGCACAAAATATCAACTAAAGTCAACTAAATTATTTCCATAAAGAGTTATTGGATTGACTGCTGCCACTGCAGCAATCACATCTTCCTGCCATCCTTCATTTTGATCAAAAATGAAGAGAGGTGAAGCAAAGAAGATGAAATCTGCTAATAAGCAGCAGGAAAGTGGTTTTTAGTTTGAATCTAAATTCACCTTTGAGTTATCTTCTGGTGTAAGAGAAGATTCTCCTCCTCTGACAACAAGGGGTTGGAACTAGATGATCTTTAAGGTTCCTTCCAACCCAAACTATTCTATGATTCTAAGTGCATAGCTTCCTGCTCCTTACTTTATTCCCATCCCTGCCCTGGGGGGCATCCACATTAGATGAAGGATCATAGTGTTGGGGCGTGAATTCCAACACTGTCTCACAAAACAGTTGTTAACTGTTAATTGTTAATATCTTCTGGTCTGGTTCTGGTCCCTGTTGTTTCACTCGGTTTCCAGGGACACTTCAGGATATCACACAGTCCAAGAACTTCTTTAAGTACACAGTATGAGCAAGACTGTCCTTTTGTGTGTAAGGAGTCCTATCAGTTAGTCCCTAAAGAAGGTGGGGGGTGCCATTGAATCGAAGCAAAGCACCACCAATTTCCAGTACTTAATGACTCCCAACCCTGCTCATCCTGCACAATAAAAGGCACTGGGTAGGCTTCACAGCAACCTCCCCATACCTGAAGGGGCTACAGGAAAGCTGGGGAGGGGCTGTTTGCTAGGGCATGTAGCAATAGGATGAGGGGCAATGGTTTTAAACTAGAGCAATGCAAATTTAGGTTAGATATCAGGAAAAAGTTCTTCCCCGTAAGGGTGGTGAGGCACCAGAACAGGTTGCCCAGAGAGGCGGTGGAGGCCCCATCCCTGAAGACATGCAAAGCCAGGCTTGCTGAGGCTCTGAGAAACCTGATCTAGTGCAGGATGTCCCTGCTCACTGCAGGGGGGCTGGACTAGATGGTCTTTGAAGGTCCCTTCCAACCCTATGATTCTTCATAGCTCTGCTCCTCCATTGTTACACCCAAAACACGACCTCTTCACCCACTGCTACTCCCCAAATCTTGATCTCTTCACCCATCTCATCAAGATCCTCCTTCTAGTATCTCTTCCCAAGTAGTGATTCATTGTTTTCCCCTCTTGCCACAGAGGCAGATAGCTTTTCCTACCCTGGCATGAGGCAGAGGTTGGGTGATGGTACAGAAACTTTTTCAGAAAGCTACAAATGCTCTGAGTATGTGCAGGTCCTAAAGCAAATAACAAAAAAAATAAAACCAGATCAGCACACAGCAACATGTAGCTGTAGCTAGGAAACAGCCAAGCTCCCTAAAGATCACCTGAAGGATTTGCTTTTTCCTCCATTGTAGTGTGTTGATACAGAACCCAGCCCAGAGCAGTCCTGGACAGGGCTGTGCATGAGCCAAACTGCTGCGTGGGGAGGTCAGATCAAATCCTCAACTCCATTAATGGAAGAGCAAAAATACACCCCCTGCAGTGATGAAGAGATTTGCTGGAAAACAGGGCACACATTCAACATGCAAAGCCCATGGATTTACCCACTGCTAAATGTCAGCTCTTTCCAAAGTGTTTCCTAATATTGACAGTTGGAAGATGAAACTTAATCCTGAAGGACTCCTCAGTTTGGCTGAAACTTCAGCAAGGTATCAAGGATGAGGAATTTCAGCAGTTGAGAGAGAAATTAAAAAAAATTCTCCAAACTTTGCAATGTTACAAAATCTCAGTTACAAAATCACAAGGCTACCAGTTCTAGTTATTAAAAAAAATAGTCTGTGTTATACTCCAAAAGGGAAAGCTTCCAAACACAACCACTTGCCAGCTTACCAAAATTCACTAGTTTGCTGAAAAAGGTGAAATTTATTTATCTAGACTTTTCCTTTGAAATTCAAACAGTTTGCTTACTTCAGAAAGCTAAACAAAAGCAACCCTGAGAACTAATTCAACTGGAATCTAATGTAAAGAAACTAAAAAATTCCATTTCCCATTAAGTCATCTTTATTCATAAATCCTTCTATGTGGATAAAAACTAGTGCCTACTTTACAAAGTGACTTTTTGGAAACTTTTATGATTAGTTTAACACATACAATGAGTATCTGACATATGACAAACTCCTAGAGAGGAAAACCTCGTTATCCAGCTGTAGTGACACAGAGTACAAAGAGACAGGATTCTGACACAGAATATAGTCACAGCTATTTTTGTAAAGAAGATCTTAACGAAAATTTAAGATTGAAAAAGCATTGCTCTAAGATTAAATAGAGAGAAAAACTAATCCTATTACAACAAATAAAAGCCAAACATGCTTCCCTCAAAAGCTGATTAAATGGTCATTGCTGAGGAAATGCCCAGAAACATGTTTTTTATACCACTCATGAGAAATAATGCTCAAGGATATGTCAGTGCATCAGTTAGTAAGAATTAAATTGCCTTCATGGGAGAAATGCTGCTAAAATAGGATCAAGAATTTGTGCACAAAATATTAATGCAGAAAATGTCAAGTAATGTCTGATACATGACAAATGCTTAACCATGAAAGAGAGAGCCCTTTGTGTTAAGCAATTCTTAACGTTAAATTTTAAGATACAAATGCAAAGCAGAATTTGAAACTGAAACTTACATTTTAATGTGGAAAAACTAAACAACAGCACAAGTTGAGCAGCTCCAACCAATTCAGTCATTAAACAAACTGACATCAATTTTTAAAGCTGCTGTTGCAGTTTGTTATTTTCATTTTCCTCCTTCCACCTGGGGAAAACTCATCTCCTCGTTACTGATGCCAAAGTAAAATTCAATTCTGTATGACTACCAGCTATTATGAAAACAATTTGGTGAGGTGCAAAACTCAAGGCAGCTACCCTAAGAGGAATATCAAGAATAAGATACTGTTCCTCAGGCACATCATTATTATCCCTAAAGTATCATCTGCTGCATTGGATTGTGGCATTGACTGACAAATAAAATTTCAGACATTTTGAAAGAATTCTTATCTTTTAAGGATAATTGAGAAAGAAAAAAAGAAAAAATGGCTATTTAAGTTTAAAAAATAAATAAATTAACAAAAGGGGTTGACAATGTAGGCAGTACCATCCAGAAGAAGAAATTCCCAGTACAATGCATAGCATCAGATACCTGATGCTACTTGTGAGGACAGTTTAATATCCTGTATTTACATTCCTAATAAATGCACACTGAATTGCTGCTTATATAAACTATATAATATCCATTATTATTAACTCCTCCTCCTTAAAATGGTAATTAATTCTCAAGCATATAAGAGAAGCTAATTAGGTCTGACTTTTGTATTTTGTTTTCAGCAAGTGTTTCTGACACTGAAAGAGCTTTTAAGTACTCAGTATAACATGTCTACAATGTTTTCCTGCTTCACTATATCTCAGCAGAGGTACTCCATTAGCTCTCTAAGGCCAGCAAATACAACAAATAGTTAAAAAAAAAATAAAAAAGATACCAAAACGAGGACTTTTCTATTTAATTTAAGTTTTAGATAAGTTTTACATGCTTACATTCTTCCTAGAATGAAAACTTTACTAATGAACTAGGGTCTTAGCTATATAGTTACCAATTAATGGGATGATTTCAACATGCAATTGTGATGACCTGGTGCCTCGTAAGACTAAAGCAGCTCAGTTTGTGCCAAAAGTTCAGCTTAACTCCTGGGATTCAACTTTACCAGAATACACAAAGGAACTGAAATGGTATATATGGGATGGAGCTCTCTCTAAATAAGAGTCTAATTTTTGGAAGAGTTCACAAAGCAAAAAAGTGCTAAGAAATTAATGATAGAAGAGTCACAGTTATTCTATCCTAAGGGACTGAAAAGTTCATAGTTCACTTTACAATGGGAAATACTTCATTCCTTTTTCCTTCAATCCAGCTCATTGCCTCCTATATCACTACCTATCTATATATATATATCCATCATATCTCTCAGAGTGAAAAACTGCATCAACAGAGCAATAAGTTTATTATGTTTCTGTCTCCTGTCTTGTTTTATCTACCAATGATCTAATTCTGAAGCCTTGTATTATGCTTGCAATATTATAACTCAGTCATCACACCCCTCCCACCACCCTAAAGACTAAACATTAATGTGAATCAGCAGCATTACTTACCACATTGAAATCTAAGTTTTTTTCAACCCACTCCTTGGCTTCTTTGAATTCCTCCTTCATTTCCATGATGTATAACGTGTCAAGGGCATCCACTATTGTTGCTCCTTGAATGTTACCTGAAACACATGAAGAACCAGTGATTTAATTTCAGAAGGCTTTTCAGTTTGAAGCAATTAATTTTAATCCATTCTAATTTCACATTCAATTTCAATTAATCCAATTTTAAAATTGGGCATGTAAGCACTCAAGTGGGCAAACTAGTAATTCACAGCTTTAATTTTGATCATCATGCCACAACACAATATTGTAATATTTAAGTATTTCTTCCACTAATGAAGTTTTGAAGAGCAGTTCTGACACACAGCATTTTCAGTCACAAGCATCTATTTTTAAACACTGATGCAACAGTTCACTGTAAAACACAATTCAAGGAAGGGAATGAATTGCCATCAATGGAGAAACTACTTTCTTCCAGCTTAGAGTGAAAAAAATCAGGTTTTTTTTTTTGCTTTTATACTCAATAATATATATAAATCTTTAAGGATCTGTTAAGTAGTGATTTGACTTGAGTTAAGCAAGCCTTTAAGAAGCTCCCTCTTTAAAAAAATGTCTTCTGATACTGTGCATCACCATGTAAAGTGACACAAGATAGCAAAAGGGGAGCCAACTTGCCACATCCAAATTTCTCAGCTCAACAAAGACTGACAGACATCCACTCTCAAAGCAAATTATAGATGTTTTCAGAAGTGTCACCCTTCATCCTCTGTTATGTAAATGGATAAAAGTCAATTTTTAAGCCTTCACCTAACACTGAAAGATGAAATATCACCAGTGTGCTAACCTTAGCAAGGATTAAATGCTCATGAAGTTGTACTGAAGAAGTAATGTGGAGGGTTGAGGAGAAAAGACAGCCACGGAAATGGCTTTCCTATGCTTCCTTCAAACTGAAAATCACCTTCTCAAAACAACATTTTCTCCTAAGAGGAGTTTGATTTCCTGTTTCCTGAATAGTGTCAAATATTCAGTTTTACTTGATTTTGTACTTATGAGTATGGCTACAGCAATGTCCATCATGAATGCAAACTACTGCCAAAACATTGTTTAAAGACTACCCTAGATACAATTGCTAAGATATTCTTTAAAAAAGACTCTGGATACAGAAGTATACATTTAGAATTACAGAATATTTTAGGTTGCAAGGAATAGAAGAAGTTGGTAGATCCAGTTTCTCTGACTGAAGTGGACAGTTGACTACTCAATCCAGGATTTAATTTCACTGGATGAATAACAGGCCAGTAGCTACAAGTAAGTTCACAGAACATGATTATCAGCCAACTTTGTGTTCATTACAATCAAAGTTTTCTGCTTCCTCATCAAAGTGAGAAAACTACCCTATAAGCAGAACTGACATAATTTTCTTAAGTTTTGCTTCCACCGAGAAAGTAATTTTCCATTTGTGTCACCTAAAGCAAAATAATACTTGAGATCATTATAACAGTTACTTGGTAGATTTAACAGAACCAGATGCTCTGTTTTAGGAACTGTTAATTGCTTAGAACATACTTCTTGGAATATCCCTTTTTTACTCTGAAGGAAGTAATCAATATTTTTTCCCTGAAATCTTCCACAAATACTAATAAAGCTACAGCATAGTTTAGTAAGGAGGACATCACATCTTCCCAAAGCTGTTCTGGAGCTTGGGTCCCCTTCCCTCATATTAAAGGCAAATCATCACTTTATACTGAGCTAAGTAACTTTTATTTTTCCCAAGCTCATGAGAAACTGAGGGAGATTATGGAGTACATATGCTCGAGAGCACCACTGCTAAGGCTCTAGAGATGTTTAGAAACTCCATACAATGAAAGTAGCTCCTGGTGAACTTTCACAACTGAACTCTGCATACAGAAAAATCATCTATAACCTCATCTGCTCAAGAGGCTTGTGATAGGCTCACTGTGCAGTGACATTCCTTCTGATAATCCCCTTGTAATACAGCTAACACCTACTCTGTACAATTGAGTTTTCAATTTTAAGGATTACTCCTGCAATTCACTACTGAGTCACAAAAAGAAGTGGAAAACTTAATCTTTTTGAGGAATCNTGAAGGAAAGTAATCAATATTTTTCCCTGAAATCTTCCACAAATACTAATAAAGCTACAGCATAGTTTAGTAAGGAGGACATCACATCTTCCCAAAGCTGTTCTGGAGCTTGGGTCCCCTTCCCTCATATTAAAGGCAAATCATCACTTTATACTGAGCTAAGTAACTTTTATTTTTCCCAAGCTCATGAGAAACTGAGGGAGATTATGGAGTACATATGCTCGAGAGCACCACTGCTAAGGCTCTAGAGATGTTTAGAAACTCCATACAATGAAAGTAGCTCCTGGTGAACTTTCACAACTGAACTCTGCATACAGAAAAATCATCTATAACCTCATCTGCTCAAGTGGCTTGTGATAGGCTCACTGTGCAGTGACATTCCTTCTGATAATCCCCTTGTAATACAGCTAACACCTACTCTGTACAATTGAGTTTTCAATTTTAAGGATTACTCCTGCAATTCACTACTGAGTCACAAAAAGAAGTGGAAAACTTAATCTTTTTGAGGAATCACCCTTGGAGTCTCTTGCTGCCTATGATTTTTATCATAATATGGTCTAGTTAGATCACAGACCTCTTCCTGCAGGAAGGAAGACAGAAGAAAACAGGAGAATTAAGTACCTTATTTCTCTGTATTTAAAGCAACTTTTTGCCATTGTTTCAAAGGATCCAGAAAACAGAATAAAGCAATTAATGTGACCAATAAATTGCCATGTTTGTCTCAAACAATTATAGAATCATAGAATGGTTTGGGTTGGAAGGGACCTTAAAGATCATCTAAGTTCCAAACTCCTTGCCATGGGCAGGACGTTGCCTTGCCACCTCCCACCAGACCAGGTTGCTCAGTGCCTTGTCCAACCTGGCCTGAAACACCTCCAGAGAGGGGACATCCACAAACTCTCTGAGCAACCTGTTCCAGTGTCTTACCACCCCTCACCATAAAGAATTTTGCTTCCAAATCCTTGATAAAAGTGTTGGCTTAGCAGCTAGTTATGACTTATAAACAGTTGTAGTTTACACCAAGTCAGCCAAGAGGATAATCCAAACTTAGAAGTGTGAAGGAATTTGTGTATCTCAACAACTCATTTACAACTAGGCAGACAAATAAGGTTAGGGTTAGGGAGGAGGGAAGGAAACAAAAGGAATATAAGGAAGTTTAATGAGCATTTATCATTATGGAATAAGACCAAATATTTCACAAGCCTATATATATGCTAAGCTTCTCAAAGCACACAATAGAAATTATTATTAAATACAGTTATCATTCATCTCATTTCCTACACAACATTCTCAAGGAATTACACAGCAGTCATGGTCTACAACAGGCAAAGATTGTTGCTAGGCAATGACAATACACACTGCTATGACAGAATGTTTGGACAGGAGGACTGTTTTGTTATACACCTCAGGGGCTGCTATAAATTCAATTAACAACAAGCACTGGGTTACAGAAAGTGCCAGCAAAGTTGCAGTCACCGTGGTAGAGTTCCACAGTTGCCTTAGGCAAGAGGAAGGTACCAAAAGTAACCCTGGGAGCAAATTTATACACCTGAAGTAATGACCGAACTATTCTGCAGATATTACAAAAAAGCAGTGTGCTCAAGAGAGAAAAATGGACTGAAATTCATAAAACATAAGTCTGAAGTAAGTAAATTCTATGATAAAAGGGATAACCAGATGCAAAAGGCTACCAAAGTAGTATTATTAGTCCTTATATAAAATCCTCCAGACCAAGTACTCCTTTATACTCCATTTTACTGTCTTTGTTAAACCCGTTTCTGTTTTTTTTCCTGTTTGCTAAGAGCACTAAGCCTATAACAGTGATAAATAAGAACACGTAAAGTAGCTTACAAGCTACTTAACTTAAGAGCAAGCAAATCTATACAAAACTTCAAGTGGACTATCTGCAGCACCTACAAGGCATCCTTTCCAGGTTAACATCTTGAAGAGAATAAAAAGAACTTCCTGCTAATAAGATTTGTGGGAGATTAACTAAGATGACTGATTATCCAGTATTTCATAATAGTGTGATATAAAGCACAGAATCACAGAATGTCAGGGATTGGAAGGGACTTCAAGAGATCATCTAGTCAAATCCCCTTGCTGGAGCAGGAACACCTAGACCAGGTCACAGAGGAACAAGTCCAGTCTCCACAGAAGGATACTCCATAACCTCTGTGGGCAGACTGTTCCACTGTTTTGCCACTCTCACAAAGTTTTTTCTCCTATTTCTGTGGAATCTCCTGTGTTCCAGCTTGCACCTATTCCCCCTTGTCCTATCATTGGTGGTCACTGAGAAGATCCTGGCTCCATCCTCCTGACACTCACCCTTTACATATTTATAACCATGAATGAGGACCCCCTCAGTCTCCTCCAAGCTAAAGAGACCCAGTTCCCTCAGCCTTCCCACACTAAAGGAGATGCTCCAACCCCTTCATCATCTCTGTAGTTCTGTGCTGGGCTCTCTCAAGCAGCTCCCTGTCCATCTCAACCAACTCTGGGCAAATGCACAGCAAGTCCATTTAAACAGCATCTTTCTTTATATCTAACAATGAAAAGGTATGTGCTCACAAATATGAAAAAAGAAATTGCATTTGAGAATAGAGTAGTGCTCCAGGGGCGAGCAGAAAGAGTAGAATAAAAAAGGTGAGAGAGAAGATGAATAACTTCTTTATGAGATTCCAGAATGTTACTGCAGGGAGTACTGCCATGGACGACAACCTTATTAGCACAGCTCCAGAGACAGCTTATCTGGCCACGTGGTTTGAGAACCACAACTGGCTTACAACATAAATTTTTGGACAGTGGGCCCAAATAAAGTTCTGTTCATCTAGCTTTTAGTCATGATTTAGATTTTGGCTAAACAGCTCTGTATTAGAATACTACCATGATGCCAGAATCAATGCCTGCTGGTGCACTTAGCATTTTGATGACAACTTTCCTCCCATCTCTTCTAACTGAGTATGGTTCTCCAGAACATTCAGATTCCTCATCATCAAATATATTTGGAGTTATATATATACACATGCACATGCATGTGCATGCACACACATACCTATATGTGAAACAGATGAAGATTTGTGATCAAAGGATATCATACAGAACACTGCATGGAGGAAAGGTTCAGACTTGTGTCCTAATGCACTGCCTATAACAGCATGGAAGACAAGTCCTCTGCTCTCCTCAAATTTATCAGTTTTCCTTTGCCATATTCTGAGTGGAAGGAAACTGTGGCAAACACTACAAAAACAGAAGGCAGGTAAAGATGAAGTGGCCTCAGGTCAAGCTATATTGGCTCCCTCACCTATAATAGTTTACCATCCAACATGGGTCATAAATTAGATCTCTTTTTCTTGCATGACTCTAGAAGATGAGGATAACTTTGTTGATTCTTCCAGAAAAAGTTACCCTGTGTTTCTGATAACAAGTATGAAAATCCATACAGGACACCTATCTTGTAAAATGTGACCAATTCAGCACAGATAAATAATAATAGATATACCTTCCACTGAAGTGAAAATGTACAAAAAAAGCTTCCTTGATTACTGTCAGAAGATCTGCCCTTTAGGGTACTTTTATTACTCAGGAAAAGACTTCACACATAGCTGTATTTGGATGGCAGTCAGCCCCATCCTGATCTTCTTAGACTCTTCAATGTTTTCAGATAGTGAGGCAATCTTATTTTGTTACCTTCCACTTATTGTAAACTGAAGAAGCCCAGTGAAAGCAGATGTATTCTATCAAATCTTCCTCCAGCTTGTCACCTCAGATTCAAAATTCCAGATAAAAATACAGAAATATAAGCTTTCACAATTTTTTTCTTCATCTCACCATCAAGAATAGTTCAGATTTCTCTTACTACTAACAGGGGGACTATAACAAGACACTTTGCAACATTAAAAAAGCAAAGTGAAGAAAATCAAGCATTCTTTTTTTTCCCAGATCTCAATGCATATACATTGTATATCTGAACTGTATAATATACTCAAGAATACACATAAGCTTGACAAAATTAACATTTTGATATGAGATGTAAGTTCCTTAAAAGTTTGTTTCAAAAGCTGACTCAGATTTTAAAACAGCACTTTCCATTATTTAAAGTTCACTGGAAAGGTTCCTATCCAAAATCATTAGCAATTCAAAGTGTCAAGAGTGATTAATTATTGAAGTATGCTATGCCAAAACATAAAACTCTTACTCAAGTACTGGCAAATCCCCAGCAACACTAACATTTTTAACTTCAGTCACTATTAACCATCTGGTAAGAGTGGGAAATGAAACAATACTTTCCATTCTTTGCAGATCTCAGTTTTCACAAGTCTAAGATGAAACAATGCTCTGGTATCTCTTATAAAATACTAGAGCTAAGAAGAGCATTGTAGGGGTGTCAGTGGAAAAGAAACTCAACATGAGCCACTAGTGTGTGCTTGCAGCCCAGAAGGCCAACCTAATCCTGGGCTGCATCAAAAGAAGTGTGACCAGCAAGTCAAGGGAGGCAATTTTGGTCCTCTACTCCGCTCTGGTGAGGCTCCACTTGGAGCACCATGTCCACTTCTGAAGCCCTCAACAAGAGGACATTGAACTGTTAGAGCTGGTCCAGAGAAGGACCCTGAAGATGATCAGAGCAACTCCCTTATAAGGACAGACTGAATGAGTTGTGGTTGTTCAACCTGGAGAAGAGAAGGCTCCAGGGAGAACCTCACAGTAGCTTATCAATACTTAAAGGGAGCTACAGAAAGGCTGGGGTAGGACTTTTCAACAGGGGACAGGATGGCAGGACTAGGAGTAATGGATGCAAATTGGAAGTGTGGAGATTCAGGCTAGATATAAGTTCTTTACTGTGAGCATGGGGAGACACTGGAACAGATTGCCCAGAGACATTTTGGATGCCCTCTCCCTGGAGGTGTTTAAGGCCAGGCTGGATGAGGCATTGAGCAACCTGGTCTGGTGGGAGGTGTCCCTGTCTGTGGTAGGGGTGTTGGAACTAGATGATCTTGAAGGTCCCTTCCAACCCAAACCATCCTATGACTCTATGATTGTATCTGTCTGAATTTTAGAGCTAGCTCTGGTATCTTTGCAATTAAGAGAGCTCCATGAATTTTTCCTCTATTGTTCACTTCTTTGCTTTACTTGGAAGCCTCTGGCATCTACCACACTTTTGGCACCCATGTACCCTGGTTACATGTTTCCTTAAGAACCACTTTCTTTTGTTTGTTTGAATATGCCACCTACTGATTTGATATTTCCACTCCTTACAACAGATAATATTTCCTGCAAGGAACAATAAATCCTTGTTCCCTCCATCTATGCCACTTTTTGTACACCTTTTTTTTTTTTCATTACACCAAAAAGTTTTCAATCTTAGCTACTTATTTTGAGTTCCAGGCCACCAATTCTATGTTTTAACTTAGAGTACCTCCCATGCTGCTATGGGCCACTTTTAATTTAGCTGTGTTAGACCTCATTTACTGTTTTAAAGTGCAATTATCATCTCTTAGGGAATCCTGGGTTCATGGAACTGCTTGAGTTTGCCATTGCTGCCTTGAGTAACTTGTTAACACTACCCAACTGTCACTGTCACTTGGTTTTCCAGTGCTGTGCTAAGTAATTTGGGAGCACGACCTCACCAGTAATGGATCCCTGCATGAGGTCAGTAATAACCCTCAAAAATGCTTTTTGGAGATCTAAAAAGACAATAAGCTTCCTTGTTTTCATAGCAATGAACTCTGAAAAAAACCCAGCAGTTAAGCAGCATGGCTTCTTCTCACACACGCTGTGTTGAGTCATTCATCCAACATATCTGCTAATGTTATTTTTTTAGACAAGTTCCTATTAGTTTGGGGAAGATGTCAGGCTTACTTCCAAAATTAAAACTACAGATTGAATTCCAAAATTCTAAGGAAGCCAGGAGCAACAATGAAGAGAAACAAGAAGGGGGGTGGGAGAAGGATGCTGATGCCTTTCCATTTAAAGTAACATATTTGAACACATATAGAGTTAATTTTCTAAGAGCTATCTATGCATTTGCAGTTTAGGAAAGCACACTGGTGCATTTAATAATGTACACTTCAAGAAAGTTTTGAATGTGATTTTTGGCAGGTCTTAAAAAAATCTTCATGCAAGAAACTTCAAAAACCAGCTCAAAGTGGGAGGAACAGGATCTTGCTAAATTATAGTATTTTAGCTCTACAGGCTGTGAGTATTTATTAAATATCTCCCTTCTCCCCTCTAGAAAAAGTTCTTTTTCACTTGCAGAGACTAATTATACTATGCCCACAAGTTATAATATTATTAAACTTGCAGTGCTGCACTTCAAATACAGATAATTAAAAAAGCCCTTCAGTCACTCTCACTTAAGTGCAGAAAACACTTCCAGAAAGAGCTCTCTGCTGGTGCAGCAATGCTCATTAGTTTTAAAATTAGCACAGAAGGCTTGGAGAGGAATAGCTCCTGGGGTTGAAAGGGAGGGGGGAGAAGGAGGGGCTGGTGCAGGTGGTGGGGTGCTGTCAAAAAAAAGAAAGTCTCAGGGACTGCTTTCTACCAGGTACATGCAGGGAAAGATTAGTGCTCACAGCAGAAGTCACACCTTGCTTTGCTGGTGCAAACAGATGTTTACTTCATTAGTCTAGAAAAAGTTGCACTCTTCATGGAATTAAACCTAATAACAATGCTACAGAGACAACAACTGACAGCTTTCCACTTCTGCCTTTTCAAATGGTTGTTAGTGCAACCGAATACTTTGTATTCTTTTGTGTTAACAAAACACAATAAACGCTAGCTACTTGCCAAGACATCAATCATGGTGAAAGCTAAAGCAAGGAAGGAAAAGGAAATCAAAACATTACGTGGATGTGCTGAAAAGACTTTGCAATGGTCAGGGGTAAGCATGTGGCTTTGGTTTGAAACAGAAATATTTCACTTTCTATGAGCTTTAGCCATTCTCTAAAATTGAATTATTTTGAAGTGTGTGCACATGAGAGGACACATGAATACATCCACAGACTATGAGTATAGAGACTCCTCTAAACTTTATTGACTACATCCTCCACAGAATATTAGCAAGATAAAAAAAAGGCCCTTGCCTTCAAAAGCTGGTTTCACGGCCTGGGTTTACAGCAAATAAAACACCATTTCAAATGTTAGCAAGGAGTCCTCAGCTGTAGCTCTACTACTCTTAATCTATATGAGGTGCTAAAGCAGGATGTTTTTGCTTCCCGAGGTCAGAACCAACAGTCACGACCATCTGCATTCTCATTGTCACCAGCCTTTCTCACTCTTGTCCCTCATATTCCCTTTCTCCTAGACTAAAAGTATCAGTACAGTTGCCTAATTCATGGTGTTGTTTAACAGTTCACATCCACATGTAATTACACTACTTAAAATCTCATTTTTATATTTCATAGAAACACATCGTGATGGTTGTATTGTGCTTTTCAAGACTGAACTGTCATTATAATCTAGCTACAAAATGCCTGAAGCATTTGTACTCCCCAAAACTAATTGCAGAAGTGATATCATTTGAAAACAATTCTCCAAGTTTCTGTGTCAAAGGAGATAGATTGTCTGTACCCTAAGCAACATCAAGCACCAACAAGCTACAGCACTGGAGCCTGCTGTATCCCCACAGTGAGGTACTTATCCCATAACAGCCACTCCTAATAAATGCACCAATTCATAATCACATCAATTAATTCACAGGAGAGGAAGGTGTTAAAAGTTAAACAGCTAGCTAATGAAATGTGTTATATCTTAGGGCTATTAAGGCAATCAGAAACTTGTAGTTTTAAAAAATTGAAGCAAGAAAAGACAAGAGACACAAGGGACACAGAGCTGGAAGTAACCTACTCTCAACTAACTCAATTGGCAAAAATAAGAGCCAAAAACAAAGAACAAAACTTGCTTGTCCTGTCACAAGGAAAAAGAGGTTCAATGATTTGATAAAAAAAGGGGGGAAAGAAGAAAATTCAGATCATCCATTTATAGCCTCATTAAAAAAGCAGCACTTATTGAGTTCAAACATGAATGTACAGATCAGAGCTAATGTTCTAAGTATTACAGAAACAAGGGTTTGCTCCTAAAAAACAAAAAAGTCATTATGGATGCAGAAAAGGGTAGCTTATGAGACAGAACTGCTTGCAGATATGCTGCTCTTTAATAATTCCTAAAGTTATTCAGCAGAAAGAGACTGACTGCTTATTTTGATTTGCTAGCAAGATCAATACGAGTGAAGAAAGAAATCTCTTCAGCAATAAGTTCTTACACTAGATGACCATGAGGAGAAAGTGATCTGCATTTAGACTGATTCTGGCTTTCACTCTTTTAAAAAAATGCAAGTTTATTTTCAAATTCCACACTTGTCCTGTTTCTCACTGAAAAGTGCCTGCAGTGACTTATTCTTATGCAAAATACACAGAACTCCTGCTTAAGAATTTCACAGGTCAGTACATCCACAGCTCCTTCTGAGAATTCATGCAATATCATTAAGAACTCCAAGTTCATAAAACTGTTAAACCACTTCTAATTCCAAGGAAAAAAAAATACATTAAGCATTTTAATTTTCAAGAAACTGCATGACACTGTTGTCCAAGAAAACAAGACTGGAGATATGATTTTAAGTTGCACAACTATCAAATATGAAGAATTTTAATTTTAATGAGAATAGAAGCTTGACTTGACCTTGATGTTTACCCAAACTACTTAGATTTCAAGTACCCAATTAATGTTTAAAGTTCATCAACAAACTATATAATAATAATTTAGTAATATTTTTGCTACTGCCTCAGACAGTCAGGCAGTGCAGCAAGATCAATGTGGATATTGAATTTTCAAAATTATTTTTGTAATCACAACTGCTGTCTCTTAGCAACTTCCAAATATAGTTGAGGATTTGCTAAGTGCTCTATTTAGGCTGTTTTAGGAAACATTTTCACTTCTTTTCCAAACATTTGACAAAGTGAGCTCCTGTTAAAATAATTTATAGTATTGATTTTGTCTCAGCCACAGAAATTAGTTCTTCTTTCCAGCTTTCTGTTTGGAAAACAGAAGTTATTTGAATACAAAGACTGCCATCCAACACTTTATTCTTCCATTTCCTGCAAAGATGCTGACAGTTCATAGGTCTGCTTTCTAATGCTTCCTCAGGATGCTGCTGCTCTTCAGCTGCTGTTTATCCAGCCCTATGTCCCACATGGATGATGAAAAAGTCTTGTATTTCTGTAGTGTGCCTCTCCTACACCTTTTCATCTCCATATTTGTTCTGTACTGATAACAACTTGGATGCTATTTAAGCATCTCCTGGGCAACATTTAGAGGTGAGAATAATGGATATGTCCATGAAAGAGAGAGCCTGATAAAGGAGTCTGACTGATAAATTGCATCAGGCTTTTTTAAGGGATGGAAATAAATTCTTGAAAACTGTAGACAGCTTCAGCTACCTTCATGAATGTAAAGAGTACCCTTCTTTTTTTTTCTTTATTATAAGATTCTACTTCTCTTCCTCCCCTTACAGTTTTTGTTTCCTGCTTATTGAATAGAGTGTCCATGAATTCCACTTCATAGGAAAAGTTTAAGGCAAGGCAGTATTAATGCAAGAAAAATACATCTTTATCATGCAGTAACAACATGCTTCATTTAGCCTCACTCAGAATCTATAAATAAAGTCACAGAAAGCCTTACCTTCATTTACTGTTACCTTTTCTACATAAACAAAAAACACCACACTGCTTGACAGAGGGTAGAAAGAACACATTTATTACCTCTAAGCTTCTCAGCTGATTTACTGTTTCATGCTAACGTCACTAAGCACAAAAACACACTCTACTCACCAAACAAATTGCTTGAATGTCCTTGCTTAGAGATGGGTTTCAGTTCATTTAATCCCCATGCGTAACGCTTATAATTATCCCAGGCATGTTTCATCATCTGCAGGGAAAAGAAAGCGGGATTAGAGTGTTGATTTAGCAAGAAGTCACAGCAAACACCGACTTGAGAATATCCCCAATATTAAACATTTAATTCAACGTTTCATTAAATTCATGTTGCATGCATTAGAACCATGAAATACTCCATTCAGTAACATTGGCTTTGGGTTTTTGGGGGGAGCAGTAGGATGATTACCAGAAGAACTCAATGTCTGTCCCATGTACCTCTCCACCTTTAACTGTGTCTTGATCAGAAGCATGAAGTATATTAATTTTTTTAGATACAAATTGTGTTATATATCAATTCAAACAAGATTTTTTTTTCCCTTAACCACACATCTCTGAAACTGCTGGAAGTAAACATTTTTAAAGAGATCTTTTTCTCCTAAAGCAGTCAATCTTTAAGGTCAAAACAATGCTCTCTCATAGTTTTGAGATCCTGGCAGAGACTTTCTGGCATAAAACTAGCTGGTTCAAGATCACTATAGGTAATAACAGGAGGAGGAAGCTAAAGCAGGCAGGCAAAGCACCTAGGAAAACTTTTGAGGTTATTATATCAATCTTCTGTGACTATAAATGCTACTATGTGCATAGAATCACAGAATAGTTTGGGTTGGAAGGGACCTTAAAGATCACCAAGTTCCAACCCCCCTGCCATGGGCAGTGCCACCTCCCACTAGATCAGGCTGCTCAGTGCCTTGCTCAGCCTGGCCTTAAACACATCCAGGGAGGGGACATCCACAACTTCTCTGGACAACCTGTTCCAGTGTTTCACCACCCTCACAACAAAAAACTTTTTTCTTATATCTAGCCTGAATCTCCCCTCTTTCAATTTACATCCCTTATTTCTAGTCCTTCCAACACAGATCTTATTAAAAAGTCCTACCTCAGCCTTTCTGTAGGCCCCCTCCAGCTATTGAGAAGTTACTATGAGGTCTCCCCTGAGCCTTCTCTTCTCCAGGCTGAACAACCCCAACTCCTTCAGCCCGTCTTCAAAAAGCAGCTGCTCCAGCCCTTTGGATCAGCATCTGTAACTACTTTCACATGTCACTGTGCAAAAATAGCCAAGAAGTTTTATAGCTAAACATATCACCACAAAAATGTGTTTCACATAATGAGGTACACCACAAGCAAATAAATACAACTCTGGGAACCCAACCCAGTAGCTCTGTGGTAAGGGGAGAGGACAACCATGTCAGGAACTGGGGCAGAAGGTTAACTCAAGGATGCTTTACGCTCTGCACCATCACAATCAGCCAGACCTACCCCAGAAGGTCCAGGTGTATGGCCAGAAGCCCACCTCTCCCTTCTCAAACACACAGCAAAGACAACCTGGTGAAGAACCCCCTGCCACTCCACCAGGTTGAGCACCTCCCTTCACCAACCATCACCTTTAATACCTGCTCAGGAAGAGTACTTTGAGGGTCACTCACTTCACATAACCAAAGTAAAGATGTTTTTGCCTCTTTATTGTCCCTCCTCCTCTCTTCCAGGAGGCAGAGCAGTGCTGGGAATGCAAGAGGTCATCCTCCAGACAAAAAGCAACCATTTCAGACCTTTTCAAAGACATTGCTTCAGGCTGTCAGCTGACAAGACTGCTCTGCCCTTGCTTTCAGACATCTTCTTGAGGCCATGGGTGTCAAGGATAATTCTGTTAAGTAGCAATTGTAATTCTAAATTTAAAAGCAACAGCCTTGGGACATTGCTGATAGTAGTAATCCTGCACTTTTTTCCCCCTTTTCTCAAATCACATAGAAAAATTATGTCAATTAATTTGCATTAAGCCAGACAATAATGAATGAAAGCCTATTTTCAAGAGTACTGCTAGACTTGGGAGAATTAAACGTTTCTTGCTATTTATGGGAAACATAAATGCACATCTATCCTGGAGGAGAATTTCGGGATGTTAATTTACCCTACAGCCCCTGCAGGCTCAGCTTTACAAATGCAAAAACTGGCATCTGCATTTAATACATGAACTTGCTCAACCAGAAGGTTAGCCTGGTGTCAAATCACAGCTGAAAGGCAGCAAATAAGTCTCTGAGGAAAATTTCTCAGGCCATGGATGGCACTGATATGCCACATGGCAGGACTGGTGTCCCTTGCTTGACTTCACTGCAAAATGCCTTAGCTCTACTATGACAGGACATTTTATTACAAGGCAGCCAAATGGTAGCCTTTATATCCATGGGGCATTCCCAGTTGCTGGCTATGGTGATCAAGATTGTATGAAATCAATCATTTGGCCACAGCATATTTTTAAATTTAGGTTTTCCAGTAATTCTGCCACGGATTTTTACTGGGGAAGTCAAAAAAATGCCAAAATGCTAGGCCACTTCTAACCAAGCATGCAGTCATCACTTAGAAGGAAGAGGTGAAGGTCTGACATGACACGCAAGAGGATCTGTGACTTCCTTTTATTGAATTCTGAAATAAGCTTTGTGAAATACAATTTTTAAATCCTTCACAATCCACAGTACATTAGGAAAAAAGCCAGATTTGTTCTCAAGAAGCATAAGCAAGAGCCTTCTCTACAGCTACATACTTGACAACCTAAAGATGATGATAATGCACCAACATTTATTGATATTTTAGCTACTGCCAGCTTCCAAAGCACTGTAATACAGCATCTACAGAGGACACATAAGCCACTTGAAATGTAGAATACACAGTTCTAGTCAAAGAGGAGTATCCAAGAGTTCAGCCACAAACCATTCTCAGAGTGATGCTGACTCAGCACAGTAATAACAGCATTTAGATGCAAACCAGTGCAGGTGTAGTGAAAATAAGAACTTAATAAGGTTTATTTTTAGCTGTTACATACAAGCTGGGAAGATGTCAAGGAGGATGCCAGGACAAGAATTCAAGCACCCTCTAGAATGGAGATAATAAAGTGGAAAAAAATTACTTGCATAAAATGGTACCATGGTAGGAAAAAAGAAGCCTAAGGCATTGAAGAGAAAAGTTTAAAGTAAAAAACTAAACTCAAAAGAGAATGAAAGAAACCAATAAAATTTCTTAAGAAAACGTAACAATTTGCTTGTCTGATCTGCACTAAACTTCCACTGTTAGATAATCTCAGTGTGAATTGAATTTTTCACACATTTAAGCAATTCTCAGCTTTTAACATTCTCCTTAACAGACTTACATGTTCACCCCGACCAGTCTCCCTGAATCCTGAGCTCCTGTTGCTGCAACTAAAACTTCTTTCTTTCACACTAGCAGCAAAGGAAATGAAAGAAATCCCCAGAATTAGTAAAAACTACTCTATACATGTTCCACTTAAATTTCTTCCTGGACAAATGAGCTTGAATGGTTGAAGATTGTCCTGGTTCTGGCTGAGATGGAGTTACATCTTTCACAGCTGTCCATATGGTGTTTGGAATTTGTGGCTGAAATAATGTTGATAAAACAGCAATGCCTTGGCTGTCAGCAAGCAGTGCTTCAACAATGTCAAAGCTTTCTCTTTTTCCACCTCCTGCTCCTCTCCTGCTCCCCACAACAAGCAGGATGGAGGGCTGTCCAAGAGTTTGGGAAAGGACACAGCCTGGACAGCTGACCCCAGCTGGCCAAAGGGATATTCCATACCTCGTAATATCGCATTAAGCAATCAAAACTGGGGCAGAGGAAGAAGGAAGGGTTTTCCAAGGTGGCTGCTGCTCAGAGACTGGACATAGGTCTGCTTGTAGCAGGTGGTGAGTGATTGTCTCTGTGTCACTTGTCCCTGCTCCCTCTTTCCTTCATCTAATAAACTTTGTCTTGACCCACCAGCTTTCTCACTGTCATTCATCCTGTTCATCCTGCAGACCAGTTGATGAGCAAACAGCTGCATGCTTGGCTGCTGGCTCATATGAACCCACCACAACATCTCATAGTATCTCCAGTGCTGGAAGTTCATGAGCACAGCACAATCCTCAGCTGGTTTCCTTGCTCTCCTGACAACATCATATTAACCATGAGCAAGAAGTCAAGCTTTAGAAAGTTTTACTTTGCTATCCATTGCCATTATTGCTCAGAGAGATGTTTTAGTGATGTTTTTTCATCAGTGAAGTTGATGGCTGGACTAGGTGACCTGAAAGATCCCTTCTAACCTAGACAATTCTGTGAATCAGAATCACAGAAGGCTTGAAGTTGGAAGGGGCTTTGGAGGTCATCCTGCCCAATACCCATCAAACCATCTATTCCCAACTACTTTCACTGTCTCTACCCAAATACCAGCCAAACTGCAGTACTGCTGAAAAACTTCACAATCATTCTAGAAATCTGTTACTTTGAGGGTGTCACTAACTGGGATTTCTCTGAGAGTACCTGCATGATCTCCTTCAGCTGACTCACTATCAAGATCCATAAAATCATTCTGTATAAGAGCTTTACTTCATATGCTCTTACAAAATCTACTGATTATCACAAATAATTTCTTGCAATGCAGTGTTTTTTAATTTTAGTTATCAGAAGTCTTACATTTTTGTTTCACCATCTTCATAATTTAGCGAAATATCAAATTTATAAAGAATTTTAAGTTATTAACCGAGTTTATTGATCTTGTCTTCAATAATTTGCATTTTAGAAGTGTGGAATAATAGGTAATTTTTTTCTCAGAGGTAAATAGCACCCTTTACTAGGGTTAGAGAAACCATCTGATGACTTTCCTTGCTTCAGAGTGTGACCTCTGTCACTTCTGTCATAATTCACTATTCTTTGTTAGTATTTCAAGCAGCTTATTTCAATCCTTTCTCACAGCTCTACACAGAGCTGTAACACACTCAAATTTCTTTTCCATCTGCAATAATTTTGATCATTCATAACTGCCTTCAGTTGCCTTAAAAAAGTTAAATTAGAATTTAAAAAAATTATTTTTGTAGGCATTTGCAGCTTTTTTCTGCTCAGACTTGCTCTAAAATGGAAATTCTAGGTAGAGATGTAGGGTTTTTAACTAGAATTAATTCTGACCTTATCTAAGCAGACACACATATGACTACAAGTGATACATATCTCGTTCTTTAATTTGTTTTTTCCAGTTAAACTGATGTTGTCTACTGTTATCCTACACTGATGACAATATCAGTTTTAAGCAACTTTACATAAAACAAAAACCCAGAGTTAACTTCTTGACTGAAGACCACAATTCTCTAGAAAACTTGATAAAACTAATGCATATTCAGATCAGGTTTTTGGTGGGAAGAATTGTACCTAGCATCTGATTTCAAATTAAAAATCAGCACTTCTTAGAGTAGAGAGAATTTTATTCTAAGGTCTTATTTTTTAGTTACCATTTCTTGTTTTGAAAACAAAGCTGTGAAAAAAAATTCAATGAAGGTTCTTCTCATTGGATACTGTTTTTATTTTTTCCTTGAACCTGACAAAAGAAAATATAAATGACAACTTACTCCTTTCTCTCTACTGGCAACAGAAATTTGTTTTTTTTCCTTGCAGATACATAAAACAGATCCTGTCACTATGAACCTTCATATATATATACACACACATGTATATATATCCCCTTCTTATTTGTCAGCAGGAAGATTATTGCAAATCAAGAGCTTCACAGATTTCTGGTGTTTATAACCTCATTTCCTAATGGCATCATCGTGAGTTAAAAGCAAGCTGCACACTGTCAATGTTTGTTTAACACTCACTGACAAAGTGTCACTGTTTTTAATTTAGCAGGTGGGTGACAAGCACACTCTGAAGCCCACGCAGGCTGCAGGAGTTCCTGCGAGTGCTTCCTGATGGGACTTCCACTTAACCAAGAAAAACCCCCAAAGGAGACTTTTGTATTAGTTAATGGGCCAGTAACAAGGATTCCCAGTTGCTGTTTTCCACTAGAGAGCAGCTAGAGATTTTGGGAACATTCAGGCACTTGCTATATAGCTCAGAACTTTATTTTGCATTGCAATAGGAAAGAAGAACTCTTGGTGACTCAGACGTTCATCCAGTACTGGGGCCAGTACTGGTCAATATATTAATGCAATGACCTAGATGAGGGACTAGAGTGCACTATCAGCAAGTTCGCTGATGACACAAAGCTGGAAGAAGTGGCTGATAGGCCAGAAGGCTGTGCTGTCATCCAACCAGACCTGGACAGGGTGAAGAGTTGGGTGGGAAGAAATTCAATAAAAGTTAATAAATGAAGGGTTTTACATATGGGCAAGAACAACCCCATGTATCAGTATAAGTTGGGGACTGATTTGATAGAGAGCAGTTTGGGGACTGACTTGATAGAGAGCAGTGTAGGGGAAAGGGACCTGGGAGTCCTGGTGGACAGCAGGATGACCATGAGCCAGCAATGTGCTTTTGTGGCCAAGAAAGCCAATGGCACCCTGGGGTATATTAGGAAGGGGCATAGTCAGTAGGTCAAGAGAGAGGTTCTCCTCCCCCTCTACTCTGCCCTGGTGAGACC
>VZTY01016439.1:33874-62792 GCA_013400935.1 Turnix velox | reverse complement strand
TTCCAACCCAAACCATTCTATGATTCTATACATTCAGCCCACAGTCCTGCTCCTAATACCAAGGCATATAGAATCATAGAATATGCCAGGAACCAGAAGGGACAAGGAAATATCCTTGCTGGCAAGAAGTTCTAGTTGTGCTAAGAATGCCACACTGGCACTAAAAAGCAACATTTCAGATATATTTTCCAAGTGTATTTTTTTTTAATTTTANAAATCACTTCCCTTGACCTGCTGGCCACACTACATCCAGGGTAATTTTCAAATCAAAAACTAAAGAACTACAACCAAAAACACGCCAAAAAAACCCACAAACACCACTCCCCAGAACCTTCTGCCCTTTGCAAAGTTTATCTACTTTCTAGGGGGAGGTGTCCCTGCCCATGGCAGGGAGTTGGAACTAGATGATCTTTAAGGTCCCTTCCAACCCAAACCATTCTATGATTCTATACATTCAGCCCACAGTCCTGCTCCTAATACCAAGGCATATAGAATCATAGAATATGCCAGGAACCAGAAGGGACAAGGAAATATCCTTGCTGGGAAGAAGTTCTAGTTGTGCTAAGAATGCCACACTGGCACTAAAAAGCAACATTTCAGATATATTTTCCAAGTGTATTTTTTTTTAATTTTATTTTATTATATTCTTCAGGAAAAAAATTAAAGACCAATCCACATGTTATTAGTAGATTTGAGACTATCACCAACCAAGTTCAGTAGCTGATAACAACAAGTAAAAATTAGCTAGTTATAAAAACTATTAGATAATAGTTAAGGAGANGATGGCATCCCTTTCCTCTGGCATCTCTCCCTTCTTTCATGTACCTTGCTAGGTTTTATGGTGTCACTGAATTCACAAGCAGGGAACTCTGAGCTTTCCAAAATAGTGCATGCTGGCACTAAATACTTTCCCCATCCTCATGCCATCAACTTTTGACAAGAAGTCAGACCAGACCATGACAAATCCTTATCCATTTGTCACTAACAGTCAGCTCTAAGTATTGTTCCTCTCTTCCCTGGCCCCAAATGATTTCTTCCTTTCCACTCCCCTCTCCAGTCTCCAGTTAAAGAAGCTGAAGTGCTCCCCTGCTAAAGCTCATCATTGAGGCCATGGTGAAACTGGACTTTCAGAAGTCAAGAGACCCTGCTCACTGAAAGGTATTTACATGGATAATCTGATCTGCAATTGCTGCACAGCAAGGGCTAACTCTGCATCCTTATGGCTACCCCCAGAGAAGAATCTTCAGCCTGATAGCCTGAAATTAGGGCAAAAGGACTGGATTGTTGGCCAACTGCTGAAAAACAGCTCCACAGAGGTCAAAACCAGATGATATTGCTTTCTGACTTAGATCTCCCCCCCACACACACTTCTTTTAGCATCTTTATCAGTAACCTGCAAGACCCTGCAGTCCACCCTTATGAAGTTCGCCGGTGACACCAAATAGGAGAAGGAAAATCCCATCTTGGAGTCGGGGGGAGCTGGGCTGGGGAGAAACAGGACTTTTGGTTCACCGACAGCAGATTGTGTGCCTGAAGGACCACAGCCCCTTTGTGGCATGATTATCCATCCCCCCGTTCTCAGCACTAAGGAGACCACATGCAGATACTGCATCCATATCTGGCAGGAAAAGCTGAAAGGATGGGGCTAGCACAGTCTGGGCAGAGATGACTTGGGTGAGTCTGGCAGTAGCTCCCTCATAACTTTAGGGAGAACAGAGAGGCAGAGACAAGAGGAATTGGCTAGATCAAGCAGGAGAGATTGAAATAAGACCTGAGGAAAGGCTTTTCCTTGAGGGCCAGAGGCACAAGGTGCCTCATAAGGGTTACCAGCCCTCAGAGGACTCAGCTGACCCTAGCTGCTGGGTCTGCTGCAACAGTGACAAGCCTTCTCAGAACTCCAGACCAAGTTTTCCTGCAGTTCCATTGAATTCAGTATGGATTGCTCATTCTTACCTAAATTTCACAAAGCAAGTTAAATGGACCTGCTTCTACCCATCACCAACAAAGATAAATCTCAAATTCCAGCTCAAAAGACTTTGGTGGTTTTAAATATTTCCATTGAGAATTATGAGTCACTAAAGGTTTTCCCCAGCCCTCAGAAATATCTCAAGGTGTTTTCTGTATTGAATAAACTACTTGAGCTATGCAAAACACTGCCAGCTCATTTCTGACAGGAAGTTAAGAGCTATCTACTTAGCTATTGCCTCAGCAAAAGATTCAAGAAGAACAATTAAGATAATCAGACCTGGCCAAACATGATAAAAATCGAGTGTCATGTACAATTTCAAGATTTCTGTCCCATTTCTCATTTACATCTACTTATCTTGGTCAGGGCTGATCAAACAGCTTACCCATGGTGGAATTTGATTTTAGAAGAAAATTATTTTTAAGGAAGATTAGTTTCTGCAGCCCTCAAACCATCTCCTGGATACATGGGCTGTATTGCAGCAAATCTTCTGAGGTGAAAATTTGTTGTAAATTAGTCATGACATCTCCCTGTACCAACAGTGAGAGAACCACCACCACAGAAAACACTGAAGGTTTTTTTTTTTCCTTTAGCAATTTTATCACAGTATTTGAAATTGATGCTGTAAACTGTGTGGCATTTGTTTTCCTCAATTTTGTCCACCTGGCCTGTGGATTATGGCAGAACCTGTTCCCAAGATACACAACACTCAGACCTTATGCCTTTTGCTTAATTCCACTACCATAGTATTAATGTTTTACAGAATAGAGATCAGATTTTCAGGTTAGCTTTCCAGTTCACATGAACACATGTGGAAAAAGTACTAAGACACCTTCATGTCCACCAGATGAAATGTAACTACTGGTTACATTATAAATACCTTCATTCAAGCTGGAGTTAAGAATGACAGATTGGAAATGACACCTTTCTACTGAAAAACATCTATATGGAGAAAATCCTTTTGAAGGCTTCAATTTGATACAACTTTAAAACACCTTTAACCTCTTAAATTCTGCATTACGAGGTAAAGTAATTTAACCCTTACGCAGTATTTCTTTCAGTGCATATTAATGCATTATGCAGTATTTTTTCTTTTATGTCTAAATGTTCCTCAGCAAGAAGGCTTTTAGAAATGTGACAGCAAATTACAGTACTGTTACTATTTATCAGCTCTACATGGATTTGAGAAGAGCTGTCACAGACTTAGAGAGAATGTGTGTGCTCGTGCTTTCAAGACAGGCAGAAGAAATCAGATGCTCAGCTTCACAAGTGTGGGATAATGACCAGAGGGGACTTAATTAAATTAATCTTAATAAAATAACAGTATTGTTTCCCACATAAAGGAAAGATATAGCACTGAAGGAACCTGAAGGAATATGAAGGGCAGCTGCAGCTGGTATGCAAGGAAGGTCATTGTGAAGCATGGGGGATGGGATGAAGAGGGGACCCCACAATCATCTTCAATCATACCACAAAAGAGGTGGGAACCTGATGGTGCTGTGCAACTGATAAGCTGCTTTATTGCCACTTTATTCTGGGCCACTAGTCTCTCAATCTGACAAAATGCTGTCCCTTGTGTGAACTTTACTCATTACAGTGGCATAATAATACCAAAACAGACCTCCATCCCAAAGGCTACCCACCTCCAAAGGTGCACCATTCCCCCTCGAGGTTCTGCACTGAATTTTTCAAACTCATGGTGAGAGAATTTTATATCAATAAGGTTATTTATTAATAGAGCAACTCAAGCTCCACTTTGAAGTTAAAAAGTAATTTAAAAACGGGTCAAGAAAGGGGGGATGTTGAGGGAAAATATAATTGTGAAAAGATATCATAAGTTACCTCTGACTTCTGGGAACAGTCAGGGGGCTGAGTCTCTCCTCTCACAGAATAGTTCAGGTTGGAGGGGACCTTAAAGATCATCGAGTTCCAGCCCCCCTGCCATAGGCAGGGACACCTCCCACTATATCTGGGTGCTCAGTGCCTTATCCAGCCTGGATGCATTTGGGTGAGAGCTGGACTTTTTCCCCTGGGAAACTTAGTAATTTTTCTAGAATTACTTTCTTCCTTATTGCTGTAGTATCTGTAATCCTGTAATTTGCACTTGCTTTTATAGGCAGTATTTTTAACACTGGTATCCCTGTTGCTTTAATAAACAGGACTCTTCATAAAGTTAGCCATAAAAAAGCCTCACTGAATGCTGCCAAACTCTCCAAGCCTGGCCATGCAAGGCCATGGAGTGTGACTAAGCTCAATGAGCAGTGCACCACTTAGTGCATCTCAGTTGTGACAGTTGAATAAAACTGGTTGCAACCAGACTTGTAGTGCTAAATTATTTTCCCCTCTTTTATACAACAACAACAAGGAAATGAATGGAAAACCATAAAACTGATAGGAAATTAAAGCAGCCGAGATGAGTACTAACAGCCTGTTCTAATCACCTCCTGGTAGTATAGGATACAGAAGAAATAGAAAGAATTCAATTAAGAGGCATGGAGATATTTTCCTCAAAGGCAAAGCTGAAAGATTAGCTCTACTTATTTATAAATGAGAAAAAAAAAAAAGGAAGAACAAGATAAAAGCATACACAAAGTACAGGCTCCTCCTGAATATCTCTGTAAATGAGAAAAGGAGACAGTGAAACACACGAGGTGTGAGGTCTCTTACTAAAAAGACAAACACTCAGGAATCATTGCCAGAATTTACAGCAACAACTTACTGGGATACTAAAGGATTTGAGAGAGAGCAGATGGTCACAGTAGCTCAGATTTCATCCTGCACTTCCTAAGCTGTTAACAAAAAAAATGCTTCAGTGCCCTATAGCCTTCATGGCACAAATGGAGCATAATTCCAGTTTGCACTATCTCTAACACAACTAATGGTGTGGGGACTTCATGCAGGAGGAGACACCTTCCACCCCCACCCACCCACTACAGATTTAGTTCCACAATCAGCAAAAAATTTTAGCCTTGCATTGCCACTTAAATTTCTCATCATGTCTTTGTTTGAGGCACCATGTAAAAAACCCTATAGAATATGGGCTGTTTTTCCATAATGGGATTTGTTTCTTCAACACACTCTACTCCTTTCTTTGAATTATCTTGCTTTTTTCAGGTAGATATTCAGCACTGTGCTCTGCTTTATCAAGGACCCCAGAGGAGACTGAAGTACAACATGTACTTCAAAGTATTTATTGTGTAAGACAGTTTTTGCTCCTCCTCAGATTATGTTGGATAGTTCAGCCCAAACAATCCAAAATAATCTTAGGGAGTTTTCTGCAGCTGTTCCTAAGAAATTCTTCAAAGATAAGCCAAATTGGGTGACAAATGTGGATAAAAAACCCCTCCCAATAATAATTTCCAAAAAATTATACTCGTGTCACAGGTCACTGAGTTACAAAGTGCCTGGTAGAGTACAGCTGGTGTAGAAGCTCCCAGCTAAAAATCCAGCTGCTCATGTTTAAAAACTCCCCCTTCCTCCCTCAAAAACTAACCAGCCAAACAGGAAAAAAAACCCAAACAAAACCCACATCAACTTCGTGGATATAAAGCTGAACTTGACAAGTCCCTTCCAGGCAGTTTGATGGGTGAGGAGCAGAGCAAGCAGGGACTGAGCTGCCCCAGCAGCCAGCTTGACAGGTCCTGTCAATTTTAATTTCTGGCTTGTTGGCTGCCCATAAGCAAATTTTGTAAATTCTGAAGATTCTATTTTTGAGTGAAACATTTGTGGAAAAGAAATAAATTCTTCTTTTGTTTCACATTTCTTTCCAAAGTCTCAATTTTCTCCACAAGAAACATTCTCTGGGCTTGATCCGTTTTCCAAGCCCACCCTTTTCCAGCTAACAAATTCCCTCATTTCCAGTGCAAACAGCTGTGGTTATCCCAATACAAAGACTTCAAGAAATCCCCAGCTGCATCAATAGTTACCCAAATGTTGATGTGTATGCAAACTATATCATTCTGCCATCTTTCCTGGGGCACAGACACAAAGAATTACAGCCCACACCATTTTCTGCACATCAGGGTAGCGTGCAAATGTCACACCCAGGATGCTGTTGCTTCTAACAAGGTTAACACCTCCACCAAGTACAATAAACTACAGATAACAGAGAAGGAGCAGCTTATATGCAGATGGCTCACCCTGTGCTGTGTCACCACTAACAAGACAGCAGCAACAGGAAGAAGCACAGGCAGGCACTGGAGATGCTACCTTTACAGAATTTACCAGTCAAGAGAACTGAGGTCAGTGAGAAAACAGGGCTGAGATGTTTAATTAAGAAGTGATGCGGATGGTAAATAGAAAGAACTTAGAAAGGGAAAAAAATTGGAGAAGGGATTACAAGGGGGAAACAAATTTGAGGGCACATTATCAATGTGTCTTGGGGCAGGACAATAAATCTGCATCCAACATCCATCCTATTTGAGTGGGTACCATTTGTGCTCCCCTTCCTGTCAGTGTGGGAACAGCTCAAGGTGGGGGACGTCCCTCTGATGTCTCAACAATTAACATGATGGAACAAACCTTTCCTCATGTACATATGTCATCCAGTGAGCACCTGGTTAATTACAGAAACACAAAATTACAGGAATGGAAGGGACCTCAAGAGATCATCTAGTCCAATCCCCGTGCTGGAGCAAGAACACCAAGATCAGGTCACACAGGAAGGCATCCAGGCAGGGTTTGAATGTCTCCAGAGAGAAGACTCCACAGCCTCTCCAGGCAGCCTGTTCCATTTATGTTTCTATTTATGACAGGTAGGAATTCTATTTGTGCCATTCTGAAATAGCCACCTATGTTCATGGTCTTTTACTTTTTTGGTGGTTGTTCCTCTCAAAAGAGGGTTTCTCTCTACAGCAACCACTGTAGTTCTCAGAAGATTCCCAACATAAAGAGACTGCTAGATGAGAACATGAAATGCTTATTGACTCCAGCTTCCTATCCCTAACACAAGTTCATGAAGAGCACAAACAGATAGAAAAATTTCTTATGAGTAAGAGGAACATTCAGAGCTAGAGATTCAGGGACTTTCAGGGTCAGACACAATGCTTGTAAGATTAACAATCCCCAGCAGAGGTTTCTTTCATGAAATTACTCAATTGTTTCCAGAATTTTTTTGATATTTACAACATCCTGCAGAAAAGGTTCTGCAGCTCTACAACATAATGTGTAAATAACAGGTTAGTTCTGATTTTGTCATCTAGTAGTTCTGTTTGATGTGCCCTATATTCATCAAACAGGAATATTTCCCAGAACAGGCTTAAATAACACCAGTGAACACAACATGAAATTTGACATCTTATTATTATCCCTTTATCTCAATTACATTATATTTAAGGAAAACGCTGAATCTATTTAATCTTAACATTCTGAAGCAAAGTATGCTTTCATTATGTATTTCAGTAAAGATTGTTATAATGGAGAATAGACTGCTGTCAGGGATGTGCAATTTAACTTCCTTCTAATTATCTACTATTTGGGTAATAGAACCAGTTTAAGTGCTTTAAATCTGCCTTGATTCCCACATTCTAAAATAAAGCAGCAGTTCTGACCTCTTCTCAAGCACTTCATAAGACCCATCCACAAAAACCTTGATTAAAAAATAGCCAACTGCTATGACAGAGCTCAATTTCTACACCATGTTCACAGGTAGCAGCACCCTTTTGCTCATGGTGACATTCAGGTCACCTGCTTTTTGCCTCACTGTCTCCAGACACTTAATTTCAGAATCAAATAGCTGGAATCCAAAGCTTTTAAATTTAAGGATTCAAATATGATGCTTAGCAGGTTAAAGTAACATGTCTTAGAGATGACAGTTTAGGACAACAGAGGCTTCACTCCTAATAATAATAATAAATTTCTCCAGAATTGTACAAAATCCCCTTTTTAAGCACAAAATCTGAACATTCAAACTACTCAAACAGCTTTTTACAGTCTTCTCAAAACTGCAGTACATTTCACTCCTAGAACCTACTATTTTATAACATCATCTTTCAAAAATGAAAGAGGGAGAAATAGTTGTTATTCTAATACTTGCATTTTCACAAAAAAAACCCTGAAATGTTTCACTGACATCAAAGGAAAGAGACTTCATTTCTTCCAAATGCTCTCCTGCTGCTGTGCTTGAGACTGATACAGAAAAGCTACATCAGTTTTTCATTCTAAGGTTTCCACTTGACCACTTGAAAAGAAAAGCATCACAAAGAAACCTCCTGACAACTAAGTCCATCTTGTCAGCCCACTCTCTGCAAAATGCCGAATTATACTCTCCACATACACAGGAAATGTTTAACCACACAGAGAGCTCATCTGCACATCATGATTGGATCCATAATAGTGATTTTTTTTTGTTTGTTTCTTTCTTTGTTTTATAAACAGGAGAGTTTGGAAGTTCCTGGAACCACTTGTTTGCAGCAAAACACAATACATGCTCCAGTAAAACACAATATTTCCAAGCTGTTTCCTGGTTAATCATAAAAAGCAAGCCACAACACCCCTTACATCCAGTAGTTTAGCTCTGCCAAGCACATTGAATATTTCAAGACTCTCTTGACTGTCAAGGCTCACAAAGGCAACCTGAAAATCTCTGCTCTGGCACATCCAAGTTCATTTTAACAATTCTCTCTTGAATTGGAGTGTGCTGCTAGGAGCACCTTCAGAATACCTTAAAAAACCTCACTGCTCTTAATTTTTAGCCAAGCAGTATAGCCAAGGCATATCTATCCAAGCACCATTTTGGAGAAGTAAAAGGAATCTACAGACAGTAGAAAACTTAATTCAGGAGTCCATTGATTTTCATTCCTATTTCTCCCTTTGAATTATCAGACAAATGCTTAATGAAATGGCAAATTCACATGCCTTTAAAATATGAACTCAGGGCTAGTGCAAAGAAAAATGTGTGAAAAATCAAAATTTGAATAAATTTGACAAAATCAAGGGGTGCCTGTGTAACAGGGAAGTGAAACTTGTCCTTAAAAGAAAGCTATCTTCTAAACCAGCAGCCAAAATTTGAATGCTGCATGACCAGGAAATTCAGACTTGACAGAACTAAACCTGGCACTTAAATAAAAAGCTACTGGCCTAAAGTAATTTCAAAAAATATCAGTTTTGTCAGCTCTCCTTAGTAAAAGTTAAACCCATCACTACAAGGTGGAATAATAGCTAAGTAAGACAATGAAGTGCTGGAGTGGGTATTGGAGGGGAAATCTTATTGTCTCATCTGTCAGTTATAAAAACAAATAAGCCAACTCTTTCATTGCCTTACCCTGCTGAACAGAAGAGACTCATTTCCTTGTATTCTACTTGTACCCATTAATAGCCCATATTCTTTTAAGGTTGTCATTTTCTCTGACAAGAAATCAACTTTAAGTTCAGGGCTTTTATATTCACTAGCAGAGTAGCTTTGACAAAAGCTACTGGGTAGGGTGTTCATCTGTGACAGGCTCTGAAGTAGGTCAATAACCATTGCTCCAACTAAATCAAAATGGATCTCTCCAGGAGTGTCACACCAGTCAGAGCCCACAGCTGAAGTGCTGAAGCCCTGGAGTTTTTTAACTTCCCAGCCATCAAGAAGAGGCAAGAAAGCCTTTGGGCTGTGCATAGAAGAGAGGAGGCTTGGATTGGTGCATGGTCCTCCTGGAACTGATCTTTTTTAGGGCCTCTGGCCAACAATTGAAAGTCAGAGAGCAGGACTACTATTGGTCTCAAAAATATATCAATGTAATTAAAACACACAGCAGCTCAGACTTTGTTTCTCTAGCTGACTCCATGCCTACTTTACAAGGCTACTGCTCCTTGCTAATAACCAGAAGCCACAGGAAGAAACAATCAAGTTAAAATACTGAAGAAGTACTATTTTGTGAAGAAGTTTTAAAGTCAGCATCAAATGGACATACCTGCTTCTAAAAAGTCAATAACACCTGACAGTACAAGCTAGAACTGTAATCAGCCTGTAAGCTAAACTCAAAGGGGTGTCAAGCAGAATGGAAAAAGAAGGGTCTGACAGACAGGCAACACATCAGAAAAACATCTGCAATTGGAAGTTTCCTGGTAATATTAAATAAACCCGAATTCCAAAAATTTGCAACACATTAAAACACAATACCCTGAAAAAACTTGCTTAATATTTAATACTGGCAGTGTGGCAAGGTTTTTCATTGATTTTAAGAAAGATTGCTTACTGGTTTCTTGCTTGAGAATGGCAGTCCCTGTGGAATAGCATTTGCCTTGCTTGAAACTGACAGGTAGGGCTACGAAGAAAGGAAATCCTCATCATCTGCAATGCCCCAGTTCTCACCTTCAGCCTCAGTGCTGAAGAAGGGATATCAGAATGAAAGCTTTAAGAAAGCATTGGGGAAAGCCAATTTCATGTCATCATGTCACAAGTATTGTGTGGAGTATTGCATCCAGTTCTGGAGCCCTCAACGTAAGAAGGACATTGAGCTGTTGGAGAGGGTCCAGAGGAGGGCCACAAAGATGTCAAAGGGCTGGAGCAATTTCCTTATGGAAGACAGCCTGAAGAAGTTGGGGTTGTTCAACCTGGAGAAGAGAAGGCTCAGGAAGGACTCCATAGTAGCTTCTCAATACCTGAAGGGGGCCTACAGAAAAGCTGGGGTAGGACTTTTTAATAGATTATGTGATGGAAGGACTAGGAATAATGGATGTAAATTGGAAGAGGGTAGATTCAGGCCTGCATTAACCAGTGGGATCATTGCCCCGAGGGTGGNCTGGAGGTGTTTAAGGCCAGGCTGGACAAGGCACGGAGCAGCCTGATCTAGTGGGAGGTGTCCCTGCCTATGGCAGGGGTGTTGGAACTAGATGATGTTTAAGGTCTCTGCCAACCCAAACTATGATTCTATAAGCATCCTTAAAAGTTTGACACTGTAAGAGTTTAATCTCTCACCTCAGCTGGAGGGATCTGCTGGTGATCCCATATGTGTACACTAATATTCTTCTTGGGAGAAAATTAAGCATCAATTTGTGCATGCAATGTATGGTTTTTACAGATCAAAGTGAAAACCAGTTTTTGTTAACTCGGCTTAAAATATTCCACAATCAGCATTCATTTCTAGAAACATTTGGCTCCTGCAGTCCAAAGGGCTTGGCCCCAAGTGCACGCCTACATCTTTCCTATGATCAACACCAGCACTTGCACTCTGCCTTCAGGGAAGATGATTTTTCAGTGGCAAGGTGTGTGCCCATAAAACACTAGGGTTTTGGAGGATTTGCCTTCAGCTTTTTTTTAGCAGACTCATGGCTGTTTGGATTTCAAAGTCTACTGCTAAAGCCCAGGAGAGCACAAAAGGAACAAAAGGCAAAGTGGTTGACTATATAACACTTAAAAGGTCATGAAGACTGAAAAATTTCTTGGTTTTACTCCCAAAACATTTTCAGCACTCACCTGTAGAAACAGAATCAACCAGTTTTAGAGAAAGGTGCTAAATCAAAATTCTCATCCTGGAGAAGAGAAGGCTCAGAGGGGACCTCATAGTAACCTATCAGTACCTGAGGGGGTCCTACAGAAAGGCAGGGGAAGGACTTTTTAATATGATATCGGATGGGAGGACTAGAAACAATGGATATAAGTTGGAGGGGGGTAGATTTAGACTTGACATAAGAAAGAAATTCTTTATGGTGAGGGTGGTGAGGCACTGGAACGGGTTGCCCAGAGAGGTTCTGGATGCCCCCTCTCTGGAGGGGCTCAAGACCAGGCTGGACAAGGCACTGAGCAGCCTGATCTAGTGGAAGGTGCCCCTCCTTATGGCAGAGGGTTGGAACTTGATGATCTTTGAGGTCCCTTCCACCCGAAACTAATCTATGATTCTAAAAAGCCCAAAAAATATTTCTAAATTCACACTGAGGTAGTAGTGAGGTCACAGCCATTTATGCAACACTGACCATATCACAAGAGCAGGAGAGCATGAATGAAAGTGAGTCAGGGGGATTAACTGTGGGGATTAACTGTACAAGTCAATTGTTACCAAATTCCCTGTATAAATAGCTGATTGAGAACTCCTGACTAGGATTTTCAGTAAGCTATAAAATAGTGAACAAAAATTTTTAAATATGTTGTGACTTGCAAGCAAATACTATTCCTATCCAAAGGGATCTCTCTTCAATTAGCAATAGCACTGCTGAAGACCAAAAAAATGTTATTTGCCCCCAGCTGTCCACAGGACAAAAGATAAAATATACAAATATGAAACCCGATTCAGTGTTTTATTATAATAAAGCCATTACTACACTTTCACATAGCTAATACTAAGTTTCAAGAACTACTTCTCATACAAACTGTGAAACACTTCCTCCCTGTTTACCAGCCAAAACTAGGGCCTTTCCCAGGTTGCAATTTCATACATAAACAGTGATGGCTGTGAAACACTCATTCTAATTACAGTAAAAGCAAACGCAGAAAAGTATGCTGCAGCTCTATCATGTTTTAAAAGCTGGTAAAAACTGTAGGAATTCTTAATAGGGTCCAGGATGGCAGGACTAGGAATAATGGATGCAAATTAGAAGAGGGCAGATTCAGGCTGGAGTTAAGAAAGAAATTCTTTATGGTGAGGGGGGTGAGACACTGGAACAGGTTGCCCAGAGAGGTTGTGGATGCCCCCCTCTCTGGAGGTGTTTGAGGCCAGGCTGGATGAGGCACTGAGCAAGTTGGTCTAGTGGAGNGTGACTTGCAAGCAAATACTATTCCTATCCAAAGGGATCTCTCTTCAATTAGCAATAGCACTGCTGAAGACCAAAAAAATGTTATTTGCCCCCAGCTGTCCACAGGGCGAAAGATAAAATATACAAATATGAAACCTGATTCAGTGTTTTATTATAATAAAGCCATTACTACACTTTCACATAGCTAATACTAAGTTTCAAGAACTACTTCTCATCATACAAACTGTGAAACACTTCCTCCCTGTTTACCAGCCAAAACTAGGGCCTTTCCCAGGTTGCAATTTCATACATAAACAGTGATGGCTGTGAAACACTCATTCTAATTACAGTAAAAGCAAACGCAGAAAAGTATGCTGCAGCTCTATCATGTTTTAAAAGCTGGTAAAAACTGTAGGAATTCTTAATAGGGTCCAGGATGGCAGGACTAGGAATAATGGATGCAAATTAGAAGAGGGCAAATTCAGGCTGGAGTTAAGAAAGAAATTCTTTATGGTGAGGGGGGTGAGACACTGGAACAGGTTGCCCAGAGAGGTTGTGGATGCCCCCCCTCTCTGGAGGTGTTTGAGGCCAGGCTGGATGAGGCACTGAGCAAGTTGGTCTAGTGGAGGGCAGCCCTGCCCATGTAGGGGTTTGGAACTAGATGATCTTTAAGGTCCCTTCAAACCCAAACTATTCTATGATTCTTTAATTGCACACATTAAGTTATGGGCTTTTTCATTAACAGCTGTGTATTTCCATATACATATATACATAAAGCTTCCTCCATCCCAAACTCTATTTTATATGCTAGTTTGTTGGGTATAGTGCAGCACGTGTGTGATCTTTCCAGTTAGTAGCTTTCAAATCAAAGATTGATCAGGGTTTTTTTCACCTACTGTCACTGTTCTTTCTCTTGTCAGAAAACTCAAAGTTTCCCTCCTCCTTCTGTATCACATCCTCGGGGAATTCAGTCAAATCCTTCACTATTTTAAAAGAAAAGACGGGTTGACATGATTGGAGGGTTTTTGTAAGGGGCATGGTGATGGTAGAAAAAGATAACATATGACAAATACCCCGTTGTTTCGATTACAGTGTGTGTAATGCCACTCCTGACACTTCTTATGAAACCGGATATTAAAGCACAGCAGGAATATCCTAGAGAAATTATGAATAATTTTTTTCTCTGATTATATCACATTCACAGCTTGTTTTACAGCACGCAGAACTTTCCTGCACAACACAGAGATAAGAGCAACATGAAGTTACTAGTAAAGGTGGAGTAAAAACAGCCATAAAGCTCTCACTGAAACATTTCTCCGTGTGGATATGAATAACAGGATTGGAAGGGATCCTCAAAGGCCATCTAGTCCAGTGAACAGGGATATCCTGCACTAGATCAGGTTGCTCAGAGCCTCAGCAATCCTGGCCTTGGATCTCTACAGGGATGGGGCTTCCACCACCTATCTGGGCAACTTGTTCCAGTGCCTCACCACCCTCATGGTGAAAAACTTCTTCCTAAAGTGCAACCTAAACCTATTTTGCTCTAGTTTAAAACTATTGCCCCTTGTCCTATCACTCCATACCTTGTCAAATATTCAAATGATCTAGTGGGAGGTGTCCCTGCCTATGGCAGGGGGGTTGGAACTTGATGATCTTTAAGGTCCCTTCCAACCCGAACTATTCTATGATTCTATGAAATATTCCCTCCCCAGCTTTCCTGTAGCCCCTTCAGGTACTGGGAGGCCACTATGAGGGCTACCTGGAGCCTTCTCTTCTTATCCAGGCTGAACAGCCCCAGCTCTCTCAGCCCATCCTCATCGTAGAGGTGCTTCAGCCCTTGCATCATCCTTGTAGCCTTCCTTTGGACCCAGTGCTGGATGCAATACTCCAGGTGGGAAGCAGGGCTAGTGCATTTGACATCAAGGGAGTAGATCACGGCCCCATTTATTTCCACTGCAGCACGCAGATGAACACAGGCTTTTAAAGCTGGTTTTGGGGACATGTCTTTGCCACTGACACCTTGCTCCTTCCTCAGAAAATTAAACAAATGCATTTTTCAAACAGTGGCATGAATCTGAAATGGATAAGATGGCAAATAAAGCAGGCATCACAGTGTTCAAACAGAAGGGAATTAAAAACTAGAAAATTCTCCTATCACAGAATACAGTAATAAGCAATTAGCATACAAGGAAGTCATTCTGAAATTAAGACATGTAGCACCTTGCAGTACACTATTATCCATTTCAAATGACTTTGTAATAGTTGTGTCACTTCAGAACACGATTATAGGCAGCATTTTGTCAGTGTCCAGAACATATAGAGCAGAAGACCATTAATCTGAAGTTTCTTTTCACATGCAAAGGACACAAGTGGTGTGACCTCCAGTGGGCTTAGATTACAAGCCCAGATCAGAAAATTAAATGCTGAATATTTACTTCAAGTTATAGATCAAGGTTGTAAACGTGAGATACAGCCACTGGTCATGCCTCAGATCAACAAACAACATTAAAAATAACTTAGTTTCTTGAAAGGTTGTAGACCAGTGCTCCAGAAAGGGGGCAAAGGCCAGGCTGGACAAGGGACTGAGCAGCCTGATCTAGTGGGAGGTGTCCCTGCCTATGGCAGTGGGGCTGGAACTTGATGATCTTTAAGGTCCCTTCCAAACTATTCCATAATTCTATGAAATAAAACCCCTATACACAGACTTAGTAGAAAATTTAAAGGGAAAAAAAGTCTAATGCAAGTTAAACCAAGCTTGATTATTTTGCATAACTCGGAGCCCCTTTCCTCAAACTTATCCCCACCAAAAGTACTCACAGAGGTTTTGCAGCTACCTTTTCACACCTTTTCTTGAAGTGACAAATAAAAGCCATAGGTGATTGCTGTTCCTGTAACAAAGGATGATAAACCTGGGGCTACAGGAAGGCTACATAGTCCCTGCCACAGCTGTAAAGGGTTTTGCTTCTCACATCACACCACAAAGTCAGTATAGGCCTGTCAAATTGAAGGGATGCTCACATATCACTATAATGCTGGAAGCCTACTCTTTTAGACATGACTGGTGAGTTTGGGCATCAAGCAAGAGGCAGTATAAAGAAAGACTTCATTTCAAAACCAAGGTACTCTAAAGCCAGACCTCTTTGTGATGTCAAAAGTGACAGAAAATCAAAAGCTGGAGAGCAGTGTTACAACACAACCCTACTCTAAAAATATCTATAGTCCCTGCTGTAAACCACCCAGTAAGTCATACAAAACATGGAAATCAATCAAAACCCACAAGTTCTAAGTTCATGATTAGATACTTAAGAAAGAAATCAAACAGAACTTGTGCTTTCAATCTAATTCAGTGAAATTCTCAACTTTGGACTGACACTGTATTAGCTTTCAAGTCCTTAGTTTCATGTTTGCAATGTATAAACATCAAAGAATTGATATTTTGATGAGAGGCATGCAGAAGAAAGCCACTGCAGAACAGCATTTGATTCCTCAATGCTATGTCAACCAGCTCATGTCAGCACATTAGCAACCCATTTAACAAGTGGCAAAACCTGCAGCTGAGAGTTTTGTTTTCCATCAACAGATTGTAGTTCAAAAACATCAAAAGGAGAATTCCCTGTGTTAGCCATACCTGATTGTCCATTAAACATCTTCTCGTTTTTTAACATTTCAAAATAGCCTCTGAACTAACATGCAGCTGCCTGCTGGGCTTCCCTAATGAAACCACCAGATGCAAATCAGCCAGGAAGGGCTACATGCCATCTTCCTCCACCACATCACCTCCCCTACTAAAAGCTCACTTCAAGACAATTAATGCATGAATGAGAAATGCTCAATCTCTAAGTCTATTTAAATGCTAGACAGGAGAATTTAAGAGTATGAAGAAACCGTGGAAGGCAAGTAGAAAAAGGGCCTGAACACCGCTCAGCTGGAAACTGTCCCAAGAAAACCTCCAGCAGCAAAAGAAGGACCAAACAGAAGAGGGACCTGCTGCTCAACAAGTAGAGATAACCAGAAAAGTTCATGAAAAGGATCAAGCACTGTCTTTTTTGCTTTGGTCTTTAGTGTCAAGGGATATTTATGGGGCTTCATGGCAAGGAAAAGTAAATGAAGACAAAGTTAGGGACAGGTTGCTTTCAAAACAGTTTGTGGGAGCAGATATGACACTTCTGACAATGCTGATGCTGTTACAAGGCCACTCTAGATCACCTTTGAAAGGTCACAGTGACCAAGGGAGGTCCCTGGACACTGAGGAAAAATGCAAGAAGGAAAACTCAGGGAACTAAAGGCCAGCCAGCTTTCTTTCAAACCTCTGGATGAAAATGGAGCAAATCCTCCTTGAATCTATTTCCAGGAACGTGAAGGACAGAAGCAGCTTCACAAACAGCAAGCATGATTTCCCAAAGGCAAAATGTGCTCAGCCAACCCAGTTACTTATTATAATGAAGCCACTGGCCCTGTGGATAAGGACAGAGCAGCTTTAACTTAAGTGTGCTTTTTGACATAGTCCCCCTTAGCACTATGGAAGGCAAAAAGATACGGTCAACAAGGTGGATTAAAAAAAAAAAAAAAAAGCATAAGAAGTAAGCTCAAGACAGCAGTAAACAGGTCAAAGTCTAACAACTAGCTGCAAATGACATTTCTCTGTGATGAATCTGAATAACAGAGCAGAAAACATCCTCAGCATCTTCACCTAAAACTAAACTCAAGCAATCAAGAAGCTGGGGAATAAGGCTCCCACCTGAATGACCTCATCAAGCTGGAAGAACGAGCTGCCAAGCCTCATGAAGCCCCAGGAAAGCAAATGCAAAAAATCTTATACCTAATGTAGAATAATCCCATGCTAATGGGAACTCTCAGGCTAGAAAACAGCTTTGCAGCAAATGTCCTGGGGATCCTGCTGAAAAACTTGTTGAACAGGAAAACAAAACATCCTTGTGGTGACAAAGGCTAACTGTACAGTGGGCTGTATTAAAAGAAGTGTTTGCTAGTGATGGGAAGCAATTAACACTTATGTCACTTATGTGGCATCCCTGATGCCTCAAAAGGGAACTCTGGTCTTGGTTTTCAGCTCCACTGTACCAATTGAAGATTTTTATATTAAGAAAAAAAAAAGGGGGGGAAGACATGGCATAAGAGAAGTGATTCACTGGGTGAAGTTTGCTCTGACCACAGAAGAGAAGGCTTACTTAATTAATTGGTGCCCACAGAGAAAAGGTAGCCAAGCTCTTCTCAGAAGGGGTTTCAGCAAGAGAATTCTAGCTAGATACAGCAACAATAATAATTAAAAACCCCTACAATAAGGGTCTTCAGAAACTGGAATATGCCTGTCCAGTGGGGGCTGCAAAATTTCCCTCTGCAGATATTTTCCACACTTGAATACACAGGATTCTGAGCAACCTCATTTAATTTTTAAGTTAGCCCAGCTCTAAGCAAGAGATCAGGCCTCCAGAGGGTCTGTGGTTCAGTGTGGATCTCCACTCAGCAGCAAAATCACATGGTGAGCAGAAGGTTGGGAGAATGAACAACTGCAGTGTGCATAAAAGCAAACCAACCACATCTCCATAATGCTTTCTGATGATCAGGCTGCATGTGAAAACTATTTGCATGAAGTTTGAAAGTTTTCTCACCACGCATCTACTTTTTTGCAAAGCTTAGATCTGTATACTAAAAAACCAGCTTGAGTAAAATCAATCATTGAAATACAAGAATTTCTTTGCTCCTTCCTAATGCACTGGATTTTGCTTGCAGCATGTGTATAATTATAATTTTTTACTTAGATGTAAAAAGCCCTGAAACAACTTCTCCTTTTACTTTTTTCAAGGTGCTTATTCAGATGAGAGCTTGCCCCCAAAAACCTGTATCTTCAGTTATAGACAATAGAATTTATCATTTACCAACTGTACAATGCATTAGACTTATGTAAAATATACATGTAGAGAGATGTGAATACATAGAATCATAGAATAGTTTGGGTTGGAAGGGAACTTGAAGATCATCAAGTTCCAACCCCCTGCCATAAGGAGGGGCACTTTCCACTAGATCAGGCCGCTCAGTGCCTTGTCCAGCCTGACCATAAACACCTCCAGAGAGGGGGCATCCACAACCTTTCTGGGCAACCCGTTCCAGTGTCTCACCACCCTCACTGTAAAGAATTCGTCCCTGCTGAGGAGGTGACACTCGCTGTCAAGAATTCCTTTCTTATATACATCTCACTCTCTCTGTAAAGAATTCCTTTCTTATATGCATCTCTGTCTCAATATATGACTACAGGATTTTTTTTTTTTCAAATAAAATGAATACACTTCAGAAAGGTTATTTTTTTTAAATATCCTTCTTGATATCTCTGCTGTCACCTCAGCCCTTGACAAGATCATACACGTGTCCAAGAAGATCCAGTTCAGGTTCAGTGCCATGCTTACTCTAGAGCTTTACAGAATAAGACACGAAAATATCAGCCAAGTTGCAGTTTGTCTTTACTCTGCAAAGTTTTTCCCGTGGTGATTCTTCAGACTATCTCACCTTAACAAAAAAAAGCAGCTTTGAAGTATTATGACTTCTAAAATACGTCATGTATAACTTTTTCTACTCTCTAAATGGTAATTAGGTTTTCCATCGTGCTGTGGGAAAGGGGTGGGGGGGCAGAAATCCATCACTGCAAACAATTAACATGTATTTCTCTCCTTTAAGTTTCAGTTTAAAGAAGCTGGTGATGCTGTCTAGGTCCAACACAAAATTTCAAGTGCAGTTCTCGAAATCACAGATGGGTGGAGAACTATAACCACAGGAACAAGCAGATTTCCCTCCAGACAGCAGCATGGGCAAAGCTTTATCATTAGTACCACCATTCAGTGCACCAACAGATGTCAGTGCTCAAAGGCAGTGAGAAAACTGACAGTGGAGCTAAGAGACAGGGTCTGCATCTGCCTCTGTGTGTGTCTGTGAATAGCAAAATTACTATCTCCTTAAGCACTACATTTTGAAAGCAAAATGTTTTTTAGCTCAGTATTCTTTAATGCAAGCCACTTCCTATTTCCTTGAAAAAAAAAAAAAAAAAAGAAAACCCAAAAAAGCCCAGTCCCTGAACAAAAGAAATTTCAAAAGGCACAGAGATGTTTATTATGCCATGGACCAAGCAAAAGGAAAATGTGCAGATACTTTAAAGAAATAGCCTCACAGTGGTCTGAATACGAATTAAAGAAACAAGGCTCCCTCATCTAGAGCAATTTTACTGCAATGTTTTAAAAGCACATACAGACTTGAATAAATAATTGAAAAAGAGGGTTTATGTTGCCAAGCAATAAGATCACCCCTACACAAGTCAGATGATGTAAAATTTTGGATATACATTTTTCAACTTATTCCCATCAATAACACACAGTAATATCTCTAACCTAAATGCCAGCAATATATATACACATCTATATGAGAAGTGTACACCTGTATGTTTCTACATGAAAACTGCAGGTTCTGTTTCTGCCCAGCATCAGAGAAAAATGTTGATTCTTCTGAAATAAGATGCTCACAGGAAGTCTTGCAACAGCCAGATGTTCTATAGTTGCCAGCTTATCCACTGCACATCATCATTTTGGTCTTCTGCTCAATACTGTTCTCTCCTCTAATATTCATGCCATTTCTCATGTTATTAGAGATTTGCACCTTAAAATAAAAGAAGGGAGAGGGGGGGTGGAGGGGGCAGGGCAAGTTTCTTGGAAGCCAGACTTCCATTCACTTACTTTATCCCTAAGACAAGATACATGTAGTTTCCAAGAAGGAGTAGGAGGACAAATTAAAGAATATTTCACACTTGTAGTTACCTTTGCATAAGAGACTGCACATCTCAGTGTTCCCACAAGGGTTGTGAATGTTTTAACTTCACCAGTTATAAGAATGTAACAGCAGGTTATGTGCTCATCAAATCTGGAAAGCTTTTAAAATTAGAGGCATCAGAATGAGCAATACCTGTATCTTCATAAACACCAGCTATAAAATCCAATCAGCTTACTGCAGGGAGTTATAGCAAGTTGTCATATTATTTCATACAAGCATTTCTTGGTTATGACAGGGTTGCAAGTGAAGATTTCAAGATGCAGGAAAAGTACAGTGAGATTTACTACCCTACTTTGCCTTCCCTCAGGACAACCTGGTTTTAAGTATTGCACAAAAAGTGCTTGGCTGGTGACCTAAACCTAGTTTCAGGTCTAGCCTCCTCCTGCAATAAACAGAGTGATTGGCAGTAGTTCAGTGGCAAGCCACAGCTGCCCATGTAAAGCCATGAAAAAAACCTCCAAAACTTAGGTTTAAACTAACCCCATTGCACTGACATGTCCAGGTTTGGGACCTGAGGCATTAGTAGGAGAAAAGACAGCCTTTGTCCAGCACACAGCAACTGCTTCAGTGGGAGAGGATAAAAAAATCCCCAAACAAATCAGACCCAGGTAGTCAAGCTCTCCCCTTTACTCTACACTTTGTGGTCTCACTCCAGCCACTGGACCCCTTTCATCCCTAAAAACCAAGCTATTTCCTCACAAAAGTAAAGTCCACTTGGCTGCCAAGCACCATGATACAACAGCAGCTTAACCACAACCCTGTAGAAAGGTTTCAATTAATCTGGTTGGGGCAAGCACGTGCTTTATTACTCACCAATTATGTTTTCATGAGAGACTTGCAGACCCAATTATAAAGAGCCATGGAAAACAGAGAAACAGAGATGCTTCTTACAAGTGTGCACACATTGTTTATATCACATGCTCCAAGTAGAAAAGAAAAAAAACACAAAAAACCTAAACAAATCTAGTGGATAAAGGAGTTTTTCACACAAAAGGAGGAACCAGTACACTGAGTGTCTGGTACTTTGCCCATATTGCTTAATTCATAGACCCTCAGCTAAACTTCTTCACTGGTACAATGACAGTTCTAGAAATAGCCTAGACCACAAAATCCTTCAAGAATAAATGCCTAAAACATACTTTACACAGAGAACACAACCAAATAGCTGAGTTTATTACAAAAAGAAGTACAGGGATGATAGCACACACAGGAGCAAACACTGAATCAAAACCACTCTCTCGAAGCCTTAGACCCTAATTTTGCCAAGCAAGCTAGGGATACAAATTTATTCTTTGTAGCTAAATAGTGTGTCTTAACAACCACTTCCTTTAGGATGAAAAAAAAATGGAGAAATTCACACCTATGCTGATTCCCAAAACTAGAAAAAAATGCATCAAACTATCCAAACAGAAAGATAATGTTCTGAACAATTATTAAAACAGCAAATTTCAGACAGCTGGGAGAAAATGTCTGTTCACCTGACAGCCATGCATGTGCTTCTGTGACCACGTTAATTACCTTCCATAAGATGTGCTGTCTTCTGCCTGCCCATGATCTCCTTTCCATAGTCTTGTGCTTTCATTAACATGCAAAGAAGCCATCAAAGCCTGGCTGTCTACCACTCTTATATCCCCCCTGAATGAGATAAGATGTTTTTTGGCCTTAACAGTGGGTTTTAATAAACAGGAGGAATTTTTCTGCTTCACTCTGCCCATAGAACAACATACAGCCTCGAGCAACTGTACTCACCAACATTATGATCTCCTCTATTTCTTTACATTAAATGGTTGCCATAGGCTGCTAGACTAACAATAAATCCCAAACGATCACCATGAGAATATAACTTTTGCCAAAAAGTAAGGGGATGTTCCATTTGAAGCTCTACCTAACATCTTTACATCACCTTATTTAGCTTTCACAAAGAGAGTCCTGTGTGTCTGGAATGTAGGTTTTCAGCTAAAGATTTAAACACGTGCTTGGCTTTTTTGTGAAAGCCAGATGTTTTCCACCGACCATTTAAAGCTTTTCCATTTTCCCCACAATTACAAAAAACTAGTTACATAGCCATTAGTTTTGGCAAATTTACCTACTGAGAATACAGACCAAGTCTGAACATGAGAATATAAAATATCATTCTCTGTCCCCATAAAACAGGAGCGAGGCTGAAAAACCATGAAGTAGCAAAAGGAGCACACCCTATTCTGGTCTAACATGCACACTGTCACATGGTGAGGCATCATGACCCATGTTCAAATCACAAAGGCATTTGTCTGCATGGCAGAAACTTCAAGACATTTGACTAGGAGGAAGAGGCTGCCAGGTTCTCAAAGAAGGGCAGCTGAAGCAACTCACCTGAAACAATGTCTACTCCTAAAAAGACCTGAAGGGCTCCTAGTGGGAAGGACATGAATTTGGCAAAGACATCCATTATTTCATGCCTTGCAGATGAAAAGATGCCTCAGCCCCACTCTGCTCTCCTTTCAAATGATTCAGTGTTCACAGATTCCACCATGTTCAGACCTCCACTAAGTTGCTTTGGATCCCTACCCTACCAGGGATAGTTTTGTGTCTGGTTGGAAGGTTGAACTGGCTCTCCAGAGGGTCTGGCAAGTGACTGAAACAGGAGATTGCTTAAGAGTGCTACTGAATCATATTCTTAGTAATTCAGATGAGGCTTCTCTGGGGGTTGGACTGTATCACCTCTAAAGGACCTTTCCACCACAAACAATCCCACTATTCTCTGCATCTTGTAACACCCTTATCTCTAAGCAAGGAATTTAACTTACTGTTTTGTGACAATTTAGATGCCATAAGATAACCCTGTCACCTACAGCAGCCACTTCACAAGAACCAAATCTCCCAGACAACCCAGGGAGAACGTCTCCAAGCTCTGTTAAGGACACCCTTAAGTCTGGGCTATCGGGTACCTACATACACACCATATTTGATTTCCTGTATTTAGGCACTTGATTAAACTCCTTACAGTCTTTCAAAAAGACATTACCAGAAAACAAACAAAAAGAAAACCCAAAAACCAAACAAACCCACAACAGTATAATTAAGAAGGAAAGCACTGCAAAACACACCAAAAAATTAGAGATTAAAAAGTACTGAAGGCTATAGCTAAGTCAATAAAGGAGGAGGAAGCCAAGATACATTTTAAACTCCTTTCACAAATTGCATGACAGCTCCAAGGTGTCAGCATTAAGGTCACAAAGTACTTTTAATAAAACCTTCTTTTGAAACACATTGCATCATCAGCATATTGCCAGGAATCATCACACTGCTTACTCATTCCATGTCAATTCCTTTCCTTTCACAGCATCTTGCTCTTAAAGAAACCTACCATTAGGGAAGGTGGCTTTTGCTGTGGAAACCCAAGTCACTCAACACTCCAACTACATTTTAACTCTTTTCCTCCCCCTTCTATGAAGAGGCTGCACAACCTTTTTCCCAGTAAAAAGGGCTGGGAATGTCTGTCTGCAGGAGCAGGGGGCTTTACTAATTCCTGACATTGTGTTTCTTTTCCCCTTTTCTGTTCTGAGAAAAAGGGGCTGGGAAGTAACTGTCTCCTGATCTGCAGAACTTCATCCTGCTGCTGCAGAAAAATGTTACAGGAGATTGAACTTTTGCTCTGCAAGTGTCACATGGTAGAGATTCAATTTTAACAGAGAAGCCGGGTCAGAAGATGAGATCCTAAAACACGGCTACTGAAAGAGATTTTGTATCTCTTTTGTCTACATAGCACTGTGCCTTTTTCCACAGCTTGGCAGGAAACTATCCAACTTTTTTTTTTCTCTGTCAGTTTTATCCTGGTTTAGTGAGGTGGAGCTGCATAAGGGGGACTAGAATGGGAGGAAGTAAAACAACCAGCTGAAGAAGACAGCCACAAATGGTAAGAGACTTCTTTTCTGATGGCAACAGGTACAAGCGTGCTCATCTTGTCTTATAAAAATCACCAAAAGAGAATAAATCTCCCTCTAGCCTGGATCTGGACCCTCTGAGCAGCACAGCAGGGCACCAGGTAGTAGAAAAGCAAGTGATGGAAGCACAAGGGGCTGACCACTCTCCTTCAGCAGCAAGACAACTCCTCTATAATTTTGCCATCACTCCTCATTGTTACCAGAGAGTTCTGATTACACCCAAGTGTTTCTATGTCAAGGGTGTATTAGATCTCTGATTAGGGCTTTATTTCCATGCCCACAAGCTTTCTCTCCTCCACATACTTCTGAACTTCCCTGCGACAATACCGACATTGCTCACTTAGCCTAATGACTTCCAACTTAACTGCACAGGAGCCATCATTGAAAACAATTCAACAAATAAAATGAGCACTGAGGCTTTTAGGAAGCTCCAGAAGTCACACTGCAGGTGCAGTCTTAATTCAGCTCCTTGTAGAAAAAACAGTGTGAAGTAATCTTCAGCTGCAGAATCTGTTTTGCTAACTTGCACACATGGTCCTATTGAGTTTTGAGGACAGTGCTCAGGAGTGATCACAGAAACAGTGCATAGAATTCTCTTTCTGTTATAGGACCACAAGCTGTCCAAGTTTTAGTAGTACTACAAAGTACAAAGAGCTCAACTAGGTAACTTCAGCCACCTATTTCAGTTTTCCAAGGAGGTTTTTATCCTTAAGATACATCCAAACAGTAACAAACAACAATGTGCAGAATTTGCAACCTATCTACCTCATATGAGAGCAGCAGAGCTGCATTAGTATGGTGCTCCACCAATACCAACAGCTTGCTGATCAAAAGGATTAATTAGCCCTGGGCAGAGAACCACTCTAATGTGATTATATGGCTTCTAGTACCTGAGCTAGCTCATTCATTGCTTTCTGAAATACAAAGGGTTCAGCTTTTGCCGTTTTCCTAGCACCTAAATAATTCAATAACTTTGGTTTTATTATTGGAAGGGAAAGCGATAAAGCTTGGAAAAGATTCAAAGTCAGATTTCCCTACAGTGCATCTCCTGCTTCCACAGCCTGTCACTGCTGTTACCATCCTCTTAGAGCAACTTTTTATTCATACTTGAGCTGCCACCTTTTCCAAACTGCCTGTCAACCTGCAAGTTCTTCTGGACATCAGAAATAATGATGCCCAGCCACAAGCAACAGTGACAAGAGCAGAGCTTGGAAGACTTTCAACTTATTTGACTGTAACAGTCATCATTGGTTCTGCTCCCTCTTCTTTTCAGATGGGGGAACAGATAATGCAAGGACTTTCTCAAAAGAGAGGCTACCTCTCAAACCTATCAGTGCAGGAATAGAAACCACACAACATCCTCATTCTAAATCTGGGGCTCCCATCAGGTCACCAACACAGAGCAATGCAAGGTGCTTGTGTTTCAGACACCCAGCCTCAGTCCCAAGTCACAGAGACATCAGATCATCAGTGACACCATCTGAAGAACTCAAGTTCTGACAGAATATGAGCAGAGTAGTGCGCTCAGAAGCATCTGCTCCCCTCTTTGCTCAAGCCTTCCTGAAACATCTGTCACAAGGAAGATTCTCAGAGCAGGCAACGTTAAGTTGGCCAGTAAGAAGATTAAGCTGCCACAAGCAACTGACAGTGGTTTTACAAACAGGATGTGCTGGGCAAACCCTGCTGCCAGCAGTACTGCTAGACCCTCTTTCTTTTGAGTTTGCCTGTAACATCAGAAGGATAAATGAGAGCAACATCACAGCACCTGTAACATTTCTGATCTTTGGCCTTCACCCCTCAACCACAGGGACAGATCTGGGCACAGACAGACCCTGTGGGAGTAACTCCACAGGGCCATTACAGCCACAGACCTTAAGGGCAACCCTATCACCCACGTGGAGGGAGGGCAAAGCAGTTACAGCAACAGGATCTCCACTATCCTCTGTTATCACAATTTTTTTACCTGCTGGATAAGTTAGTAGAAACTTAATTTGCTAGTTATTTGTCATGCTGTGTTGGTTTTATACTAAAAAAGGTACAAGAATCTTTGTATTCCCACCTTCATCAAGTTCCACTTTTTTTTTTTCAAAAAAAAACTACAAGAGTGGACCCATATAAAATAATGTTACATTTCCATAACTCTGTTAAGAAATGCTAGGAAGTCACAGCATTTTAACCATATTGCACTGGCTAGACTTCCAAATGCTTACTTCAACTTAAAATTTAATACTAAATGAATAGAACATTTCTAAGCTCTCTCCCCTCTCAAGTTTATGTCAGCACATTGATGAGACAGAGCTCTTCCAGCACAGAAATGCCAGAAAGATCAACCTTATTTTTTAGCAATCTATTCCTTTAAAGTAGCCTGCTTCCTTCTGTCAAAACACCCACAGGAATAGTTTCAAATTGCAAGTTGTAGGTATACAACATACAAAATACAGGCTTAAAAGACTGTCAAAGCAGAAGGCTTCTCCATTGTGCAACCAGGCACAAGGAGAGGATTTTTAAGGGATGATTCAAGTTCCTAGGCACATACAAAAGTTTATAGTTTAAAATGTCACAACTTATAACTGTTCCTAAAAAGACTGCAGATCTGAGTTTCCAGTTTGACAGTTAGGTATCAACATATAAAAAGTAAACAAGAGCTTGCAAAAACAGAGAAAAGCAATATAAAGGCCAACACGTGAAACAATGAGAAACAAGTTAACACAACACAGGAAACATCAGTTTACAGTCAATGTAAAAACAAAGTATCCCTTGAAAAATCAAGTGATGATGAGAGAATGAAAAGGAGGAAAGAAACACTGAAGAGATGCTTAGTTATATATGTATGTACACAGAAATATACACAAATATGCACATGAATGTATCCATCTATAATGAAAGAAAACTTAGACTAGTTAGCACAGAGAGGGACCAGCAAAAGCAATGGTAGATTTGAGTTTCAGCTTTTGTTGCAGTCTTCCATACTGCAGAATTGCATCCATCAGATTTTAGAACCTCATCACTTTCAAGTACTTACTTCTATATAGCAATTTCAAGGTAACTGGAAAAAGTTAACTGGTATTTCTAATAGCTCTGTATGGCTCAGGAGGGATGTGTGGCTACAACACAGTCTCTACCCACTTCAAGACGTGGTCTGTGCTGTGCATTCTTGAGAGTTTCTCCTATCAAAATACCTCAGCATTGGTATTTAATGTTCATGCCTGCTGCACAAGGAGCTCAAACAGTAACACTGATGCAAGGACTCCAGAACACAATTTATGGTTTTTAAGAGCTTATTACCTGTGATGTCAGGGCTCACTTTTCAGACACTCAGTAAAAGTAAGTCCCCCTAAACAAGGCTAAGGATGCTTCACAACCACAGAAACAAACACGCAGTAGTTACAGTCTCACTCCCATCTCATTTCCATCATCCCACAAGAGGAAACATATACCACTAATTAATTCATAAACCCTAATCTCTGCAGGCAGCTGAGACTGTCAGGGCGATAAATAAAGCAGCCAGTAATGACACGAGGTTGAACTATATTATCAAGGAAATTATTCTTCCATCTGAGGACCCTGTCAAGCTCTGCTCACGACAGCCCTACCTACACGCAGTTGGGAGAATTCCTTTAAGAGAGGACTTTAAAACGGCCCCAGAACCAACAGAGTAGCACGAACGAACAAGACAGTTGTGGGGATTTGTCAAAACGCATATTGCTCAGACACTTCACCGCTATAACCCATATTAACTGTATTTTGCCAAGTCTTTAGGGCAGCCGTTACCGCACAACGGGGAACGGTGCGGACCCGAACCGGATCGCGGCATCTCTCAAGCTCTCCCTCCGCGCAACACTCGCATCCCGAACACGGGGGGCTCGGCCAGAGCAGGACCGGAGTCACCTCCTCTGGCACGGGAGGGGACAAGGGAGGGTGTCTTTCTCTGCTGCCGCCCCCCCGAGGGGACACTCACCGTTCACCGACCGGGATGTCCCACGGGGCGAGCGGGCGGCCCCATGTCTCCATGGGGCTTCCCGGCCGCCGCTTTTCCTCCTCGGCTCCTTTTCCCCCAGCCCCTCTTCCGCCTGCTGCCGCTACTCGCTGGGCTTTGCATCCTCCCCGGGCTTGTCTGCAACGGCTGGGGGAGTTTTTTTTTCGAGGGGCAGACCGGACTGCGCCCGGTACCAGCGCTGTCGGTTGCGCAAGCAGCGCCGGCTCCGCGGCCGCGCAGGAGCGCGGGACGTACCGCGGGGCTGTGAGAGCGCAACCGCGGGGTTGTGAGAGTGCAACCACGGGGCACGAAGCCCACCCGCGCGGCAGCTGTGGAGCGAGGCCCGGCCTCAAAGACCCTCTCCTGCGGGGATGAGGAGGAGGAGAGCTGAGGGCTTCCCCCTTCACTACACCGCCAGCGACCTGTTGCCCAGCCCGGGCGCGCAAAGGCGAGCGGGACCGTGACCGGGACCGACCGTCGTCGTCACCCACCTCTTTAATTTTGTCCCTTTTCTGCCGGACGTCTGGGTCGGAGGGCTCCTGCCCCACGGCCCCCACGGGCTGGCGGAAGGGGCGC
>VZTY01016439.1:0-12393 GCA_013400935.1 Turnix velox | reverse complement strand
GTTTTGTGGCATATTATTTTTACAGCTTGTTATTTTTGCCACTCTATCATAAGAAAAATGACACACTGTTTGGACACTGTAAGACTACAGTGGCAGCGTGGCATTTTTACCTCTACATTTTCAAAGAAGGGGTGAGTGGAAGGCAGCAGACAGCTAGAATTGAGCTGACAATGGACCATTTGACCACTTGGGAGGTCACAGCTGGAATTAGAAGGTCACCTCCCTCAAATCTTTCATAATACCTTGTCCTGCAGATAAGCTTCACTCTCCTTTTGTTCCCCTGTGTAGATCACGCTCACCTTGCTGCGCTCTGTGTCAGTCCAAGGAGAAGAGGTGGTACAAGTACATATGAGATGAGTGCTGCACTTCTTTGGACTGTAAAGGAGATGAGGCACGTCTGCTCATCCTTGAGGTCTATTTGTGTGTGCTTCATCGTAGAATCATAGAATAATTTGGGTTGGAAGGGACCTTAAAGATCATCGAGTTCCAACCTCCCTGCTATAGGCAGGGACATCCCCCACTAGATCAGGATGCTCACTGCCTTGTCCAGCCTGGTCTTGAACACCTCCAGAGAGGGGNCCTTCAGCTTGTCTTCATAAGGCAGTTGCTCCAGCCCTTTCATCATCTTCATGGCCCTCCTCTGGACCCGCTCCAACAGCTCAATGTCCTTCTTATGTTGAGGGCTCCAGAACTGGACACAATACTCCAGGTGGGGTCTCATCAGGGCTGAGGGGCAAAATCACCTCCCTTGACCTGTTAGTCACACTCCTCTCGATGCAACCCAGGATCTGGTTGGCCTTCTTGGCTACGAGAGCACACTGCTGGCTCATGTTGAGTTTGTAATCAACTGACACCCCCAAGTCTTTCTCTTCAGTGCTGCACTCAAGCCGCTCTCCACGCAGCCTATATCTGATCCTGTTGATGAGTTTATGCACATTTACCCAGGGCATGATTCAGAAGTTGGGTCAGTTTATGGGTATTAGAGCATTTTGGGTTCCCACTCTTTGCTATTTGCCTTCCACTCCCTCAGTTCTTGGTGTTTTCTGGTTTGTCCAATCCTGTGATAAGACAGCAGTTTTCAAGGTGAGTTGCTACACTCTGAGGATGTGATTGGTGCAAAGTTGTGGCAAGAACAATGTCTGAGCCCTGTGAGAGGTGGCCAGGGGATGGGCTGCTGGGAGTCATGAAGTGGCACTCAGCACAACCTCAGGGTGAAGTCAGGAATCCACCAAGAGAAGCAGGATGGAGGAGGTGGAGCAGGCATGTGTGCAGCCAGATTATTTGCAGATGGAGGTGAGAACAACAGTGGAAGAGTGATGGCATAGAGGCAGGAGTGTGTAAGCAACAGGGGTGAAGGTGGTCACAAGCATTTGCTTGTTGTAACAGATCTTCCACCCACAGTCACCTTGGCTGTATGGTGCTCAGTGTAAACAAGGTCAGGTCTTCTCTACACCACTCCAAGTCATGGCTTGGAGTGTCAATGTTTGATGAAGAAGTAAATGTATGAAAGCAAAGTGTGATGTGGGGAAAACCTGCAGCTGAAGGGAGATGAGAGTGCAGAGAGGAGAAAGCCCAAATATCCCAGTGTTCCCATTGGCCTCTGAAGTTGTCTCCACACAGTGCTAGGACAGAAAAATACCATTTTTGGCAGATAGTCACAGAGGCACCAAACTTGACATNAACAACAGTGGAAGAGTGATGGCATAGAGGCAGGAGTGTGTAAGCAACAGGGGTGAAGGTGGTCACAAGCATTTGCTTGTTGTAACAGATCTTCCACCCACAGTCACCTTGGCTGTATGGTGCTCAGTGTAAACAAGGTCAGGTCTTCTCTACACCACTCCAAGTCATGGCTTGGAGTGTCAATGTTTGATGAAGAAGTAAATGTATGAAAGCAAAGTGTGATGTGGGGAAAACCTGCAGCTGAAGGGAGATGAGAGTGCAGAGAGGAGAAAGCCCAAATATCCCAGTGTTCCCATTGGCCTCTGAAGTTGTCCACACAGTGCTAGGACAGAAAAATTACTATTTTTGGCAGATAGCCATGGAGACACTGAACTTGACAGGATTAGGAATTGTGTGTTTGAAGGATGATATGTCCTTGAACAGGTTTTGGGAAGCATTGCATACACCAGTGCTATCTCTAAGAGTCATTCATGCATGCCTGTTTGTTTGACTGTCAGAGAACTAAGACAAATATGTTGCTGTGGTCAGTGCAAGAGAACACCAAGACTCAAGTTCCAGCTGAGTTCTTCCATATCACTTTTAAAGCAGTGATTGAGTGTAGTGGTGTGTTCCATGGATGTATAATTTTTTTTTCCCCAGGCTTCTCCCTTAGGAGTCCAGTAATAGCAGCAACAAGTAGTTAACTGAAGCCCTCTTTGATCTCAATGGCTTTTAAACACTGAAAACTTTTTTACAGACAGCATTAACTTTGTTTAAGTGAAGCTAGCATTCTATACCAGTTTCCATATCTGTCAGACTCAGTTTATTCTTTGTAGGAAAATGTTTTTGTTAACCCTAGTGACTTATAAGCCATTTGTCAGAAGTGTAATGTTTAAGTTATTTAGGGAGACAACTATTTAGAGGGGCAGCATAAACTTGCCTGAGTTAGAAGCCTGCCCACACAAGGAAATACATACAAAACTATTTAGGCTGTACCTTTAAAAATGTACTAGATATTACACTTTTTAGCTAGATGCCATTCAACACTATTTGTAGGAAGGGGAAATAGAAAAGAGCAGGCCATTAGTTTCTGATTCAGGATCTTAATTCACTAGATTTCTGAAAAATTCTTAGCATCATGTGGCAAGGATGTAGGCAGACACTTCTGTAGGTGCTGGAATGATGCAAGCAAGAAAGAAAAAGGCAGTAGCCCTTCATATGGGTTGGAAATTGCAGAGGAAATCACTGTAGCAGGTCTGTACCTCTGGGATTATCAATAAAGAGTCTGCTTGTTCTTAGTTATTTATTTCCTTTCATTCCTAGACCATTTCATACTAGTCCATGTATGTGGGGTGACCTTCTTGGAACCAGATGATCTTTAAGTCCCCTTCCAACCCAAACCATTCTATGATTCTTCAGGAGATATTAACAGGAACATGACAGAATATCAGTTTGGGTGTTTTTTTATAAATGTCAGTTGTTTCATTATTCTGGCCAGCCTGGAATATTCTGGGGATTTGATTCACAAAGCAGCTGTGCTTGTTTCCATCATCAGAAGAGTGGCTGGTAGCAGCACCTTCACCTCTGGAGGTGTTGCAGCACAGCACAGGTACTCTGACACTGTGTTTGAGCCATAAGATGGGCCAGCAGAACCTTACAGCTGGGAGGTGTTGAGGCAAAGCCTCCAGACATGATGATTTAATATATCTGTCATCAACAAGCACAAGTTTCAACTCACCCACTGTAAAAAGAAACCACTGACAAGGGCATCAATGCCAAATGGTTTATGCTTCTTGCTCTCCCTTGAGCACATCAGCCTTTAGCAGGCTTTAGGATTTTTCAGTTTCCTTCTCACGTATAGTGGGTATGAATTACAGCCCTGTAATTTTAAATAACAAATGCATAGTGTGCAGTCTAAAATAATGAGAAATCTAGAACAACTGTATGGGCAGATGGTTTTATAGCCCAGCAATCAGAAGATGGGATTCTATTCAGTCTTGAATTAAAAAAGGCTGGGATCCTTTGAAGTCATCCAGCTACTGAGCAGTCCTCATTACAATGAGCTCTGTGTCTTTGCCAAAATATTGATACCTCACTTCAGAACAAGTGAAATTAAATTAATATGGAGATGAATGTNGGATGTAAATTGGAAGGGGGTACACTTAGCCTAGATATAAGAGAGAAATTCTTTACAGAGAAGGTACTGAAACACTAGAACAGGTTGCCCAGAGAGGTTGTGGATGCCCCCTCTCTGTAGGTGTTTAAGGCCAGGCTGGACAAGGCACTGAGCAGCCTGATCTAGTGGGAGGTGTCCCTGCCTATGGCAGGGGGGTTGGAACTAGAAGATCTTTAAGGTCCCTTGCAACCCAAACTATTCTATGATTCTATCTGATGAGTTTTGAAGAGAACTATTTCCACAAAACCATGCAGCAAACACTGATCCTGGAAGGGTACTAGATCTCTTATTTGTGACAACTGAAAATAAATGTGACTGGGTCATTTGGAGATAGATGTTAGACTAATTTTGCTTTAGATGGAACTTTGTTCAATAGGATAATTGTGGAACAATATGCAGCATCTGATTATTTCCAAGAGAATTAACTTTTTTCATTATAATTTCAAAGTGGTGACCAGCCAGCAATGCTTCTCCTGTGCTTAATGTGATACCAGAAACTGGGAAGCAACAAGCAGTGAGGAATCAGAAATCATCCCCTGAATTTCCAATGAGCCTTGACCTTTCTGTTATGCAGAGGACAACTGCTGCATTTTTTTCACCCTCAGTGAAGTAGAGGGAAGTCATAACACTCAAGAACTTGTATCTTTTTCTGCATTCTTGTGCCAGGTCTGGACTCTTGACTGGCAGTACAATAGCCATCAGGCTTTTGGCTGAAAACTGAGGGAAACTGGTGATTAAAACATATTTCCCAGGACAGATTGCTTTGCTTTCATAACTGTCTATTTATCAGAATTTAATTCCCATTCTGTTTTTGTGATAACAAGTGACAAAGATGTGGTCTAGGTGTGTGATGATGCTAAATCAAGCCTGGGAGGGTGGGTTTCTTTCTTAGCTCATCTCCAGATTTCCCCTGTTGCCTTGTGCAAACCATTTAATCACTCTGTGCTTCACTTCTTTATCTAAGAAAACAAGAGGATTCTCAGCCCCTGGCTTGTGATTCTTGTCCAGAAAAACACACAGCAATTTTGTATCTTCTCAAAAGCTGTGGCCAAGCAGAGAATAATGGAGCTGGAGGGAGTGAAGCTCCTTTAGTTCTACTAAAATGAAAAACAGGAAAAGGTAAATGATGGAAAAAGGAGGTAATCAAATTTATTTTTTTTAAATGACAGGCAGAAATATTTTTACACTCCTAGTACATTTCATTTCCTTTTCTGTGATCACAGATAACCCAGGTTTTCTCTAATGACTCTGTATTGCTTTGTAATCAGGCTTTACAAGTTGTTCTGCTTTTTTAGGCATTATTCTAATGCAACCTCTGTGAAGAAATCAACAAGGAGAAGAAAATGTCTGACCTCTCCCTATTTACAGTACAATCTGTTCGCTCCTCCTCATATATTCCTCCTGATGAAAATGGTTTCTTCTCCTTTTACCTTTAAAGCTAAATTTGAAAGTCTTCATTGACAGAAAATACAGGTTTATTGCCAATATGCACAACAATCAAGGAAAATAGCTTCTCTCCCTTCTGACAATTTGCTCTCTGGCAGAAACACTGCACATGGTACTAGCCTTGGCAGTGCCTGGGACCTTGGTAAGGTGGGTCATGGCATCATCATAAGTGGCATTGTGGTGCCAAATATTTGAATTCTTTCCATCTCTTCATCTCATTATGAAATATAGAAGCATTTTTTTTTCCTAAATACATTTTCCTCTCAGGAATTATTTTTTCACACTGGATGTATTCCTGCTGCTTTACAGCCTGATCTGTAGTTCACTAGGAGCTAGACATGGTATGAGTTTTTCCATTGATATCATAATTTAGGTTGTTTCACTTGGGATTATTGACTCATATTCACTTCAGCTCAAACCCTTAGGCTAAACACTTCCAAATGTGAAACTCTCTCCTGTCAGGGGCACCTCATTTTCAATGAGAGAGAAGATTTTTTGAGATCAGAAATATTAATGTGGTCCTGAAGAAGGGGAAAACAACAATCTATCCATTCCTGCTTATTCTGCAAATTTTATACCTCCTAGAAAAGACAGATGAATGCAGATTTGCATTTTTATTTAGCTATGTTTTAATTTAATCTCTCCATCCATCAGGAAGTTAAGCACAGAATTTTTCCTCATGTTTTTCTCCTGCCTGAGCCTTTCCTCCCCTGCTTCTCCTCAATCTCTGTAGCAAGCTAAACATTGGCATCTGCTGCTCCAGGAAATATTTTGTAGTTTTCTTAGTATCTGCAGGTGGCTGCACTTGGCTGCATCTCCCAGCTCTACTTTCATGTTTCTCTGATAGAAAGATATAGAAGTAATGGCAGACAGGAGCAGCATGATTTGGGTGTTCACTCTTCCCAGACAGAGCTCCCTGGATATCTTACTGTTGCAGTATGGGCACAGGCTATAAAGGGTTAACAACTGCTACTAAGTTTTCAGCTCAAAGCCTGAAGCAAATCTTATCAAGCCACCTGATGGCCTTGGTGCTCGCCTGTGTCTTCAATGGTTTTGGGAAAGTGTCTTCGATGGTCTGGGAAAGTGTTGAGGGAGTAACAGATAACAAGGACTTGTGTACAGCTGTGTGTTGACAGAAGAACTGTAAGAGGAGGGTCTGACATTAATGCAAGAATGTAACTTGTAACCAATCAGTATGTTAGTAGCATTGATAAGTAGCCATCACTTGTCTCATGCTCTCAATAAACGGATTCTGGCAGATCATATTGATTGTGGAGGTCAGCCCCTTCTTACACCAACTGTCGTACTTCATTATCTTACCTCCCATGAAAATGTTTAAAATTTCTTCTTTTTTTCCCTGATTCATACTGAGAGGAAAATGAGACCTGTTTGTGTTCATTTTGGTTATTTCTTTATTTATTTTGTAGTGAAGGCATCAGCACTGAGTAGTTGCTGAGTACTTGAGATACTCACACTGGAAACTGAAAAACCTAATAATCTAGCCTAGGGACAAGACCTTTTCCTACCCATGTCTAATGCAAATGGAGAACTGTTCATCTCCTCCTCTTCTGAATTTTACAATGGAAAACCTCCCTCCCTCCCTGCACCATGGGAGACACTGGGAGATATTTCCCAATATGATTCTACAACAAAGTATTGATTAATCTAGATTTATTTTCCTCACAGTTAGGTCTCTGAACTTGGCTTCTTTAAGGTGAGGGTGATGAAACACTGGAACAAGTTCTCCAGAGAGGTTGTGGATGTCCCCTCTCTGGAGGTGTTTAAGGCCAGGCTGGACTAGGAGTGCAACCTGAACTAGTTTGAACTAGTTTGAAACTAGTTGATCCCTTCCAATCCAAATTATTTATATGATTCTTCTTCTAATGCTGGTTTATCCCATGCCTATGGCCTGTAGCTTGATGTATTTCTATTTCTGCTGCCTAGCTGCTTAAAGAATAGGGATAAGGCATCTGCAATTTACCTGGAATGCTTTCCAATGATTGTAATGGCTAAATTTTGATGCCAACTTGTGAATAGACAGTTGAATGATATATATTACTCAAATTAAAAGTACAACTGTAAGTAAACCAACAGTTTCTGGGCTGAAAGTAATTTAATTTTTAACAAGCATGTCCTTGTTGCTCCTGATGACTTTGGTCTCCTTGATGTGATAAAACTGCATGATAGATAGTGATGGATAGATAGTTAGACAGACAGATTCATGTATGTGCTTGATGTATGTTCAACTTCTCATTCCTTGCAGGGCTTTTTCACACTCACAATGCAATGTTTTACTTTAGATTGGGAAAAAATAAATACAACCATTTGTATTTATTTCCTGGATGACATTCTACAAAGCTATTACCAGATAAGGTCTTAACATTCCCACAGTTTACAACTCTAGGTAGTAAGTTTTGGCTGGTTTTTCTCATCCTGTTTGCAATGCACCTTACAAATACTCATGTCACTTCCTCATAGTTACAAACCTACATGAGACTTTAAGGTGTGATTTTAAGGATGAGTTATACAAAAAGTAAAGCCTAACAAAGTCTGCATAAACTACAGTGTGTCTGTGTAAAAGCATATAGACAAGGGGTATTTTTCTGTTCATGAAAGTTTTTGCTACATTTGAAGGCTTTATATTGTGCTGAGCACTAAAAGCAGAAGAAATTTAAGGCAGTTTCTGAGTGTTGCTTGATCAAACACACCGTGAAGCTTTTACCAGATAAACCATTAATGCCTTGCTTTTTACAGTCCCATTTCCTGAGAGAGATAATCCTTTTCTTTCAGGAAGCTGTCCATCATCTCTGCTATTACACTTAAAAAGGGTGGCCAGATCCCCACATGAAGCTGGGGAGGGACTCTTTGCCAGGTCATGCAGTGATAGGATGAGGGGCAATGGTTTTAAACTAGAGCAGGGTAGGTTTAGATTAGACATTAGGAAAAAATTCTTCACCATAAGGATGGTGAGGCACTAGAAGAGGTTGCCCAGAGAGGTGGTGGAGGCTCCATCAATGCCTGGAGACATTCAAGGCCAGGCTTGTGAGGCTCTGAGCAACCTCATCTAGTGCAGGATGTCCTTGTCACTGCAGGGGGTTGGAATAGATGACCCCTGAAGGTCCCTTCCAACCCTATGATTCTATGATTTTATGATTCTGTGATATCGTGGAGCACCTTCTTTCTGAGGCTGCACCACTGGAGTTAGCAGAAGTTTTGCCTTTGAAGAAACGTAGGCATGTGGGTGACAACAAGCAAGGACTGTGCTTCACTGGCCCTCGGACTGTGCCTTGTGGGCAAAGAGGTTCCTAAAATAATGAACTACAGCTTTACAGCAGGTGAAGGCAATTGTATGATTCTAAACTCACTCATAGAATATCCCAGGTATGTGTGTGTATGTACATGTTGGTGATTTAAACCAGCAGTGGCTGAATGGATCCAAAGATCTGGTGCACAGTAGCATGACACAGAGCATATTGTCTTTGTGATTTTTTTTTTCAACATAGAAAAAACAACTTCACTTTGAGGGGGACAGAACACTGGAACAGGCTGCCCAGAGAAGTGGTGGAGTCCCCAGAGAAGTGGTGAAGTCTCCATCTCAGAAGATATTCTAAACCTGCCCGGATGTGTTCTTGTGCAACCTGCTCCTGGAGAGCCTGCTTTGGCAAGGTATTGGACTAATGATCTCTGAAGATTCCTTCAAACCCTAAAATTCTGTAATTCTGTGATTTTCCCCAAGGAAGACAGAGCATTGAGAATGAGATGCAAAAACCACCATAGCTGTAGCTACTCATCATTCAGTTTGGTGTTTCTCCTGGCCACAGTGCTGAGCTGCCCAGAAGCTGTGTATTGATGAAAAAAAGCTTAATCTGTGTCCTCATCCAGAAGCATTAAGCAAAGGCACTTCTGGTAATGTTATGAATTCCTTCTTCTGGCAGAACCAGGTATCAGCAAATAGATTTGACCAAGCAATTGGCCAGTTTGGACACACTGTCATATGTTATTGACAAGTTGTGGCAGTGTGATTGGTCTCAGAGGTGTCATGAATTGCAGCATTTGCTTCTCCTTGGCAAAATAAAATCTGGATTAAAAATTACATTAAATTTGCATAATTAAACATGTTTAACTTTTGGTCTCCTTTTGATAACCTGAAAGCCCTCACATCCCTTTCATTCTGTTGTTTTTTCAGCATCCCACTTTGACCTCTCGAATGCTAAGGGCCAGGAGAGAGCAAGTAATAAATATAGCCAGGCTATTTAGTATTGTAGAAGATGTGAAATCTTTCCATGTTCTCATGGGGGGCATCACATCCTGTAATTCATAAAAAATTCCTGTGGTTACTTCAGGTACTTAGGAGTTTACCTCATCTCCATTAAAAGTCAGAGGCGTGTCTTTAACACCTCCAGTGAATTTAATGGAGGCAGCTTCAAAACTTAATAACACACTGTAACGTTTCAGAATTGGAGAGTCTCTGGTTCCGATTAGGAAAGGTTAATAGCATTTTAAATTGAAACCACAAAATATTAATTGTGCTTCCTCCTTAAGTCAAATGCACTTTATGTCTGTTTCTATGGTGATGATAATTAATACAGAGGAAACGGTAACAGGCTCAAACAGACTGGATCCTGCAGCGAGCTGAGCAACTCTTGAAAGGACTGCAGGTCCTCAACTCTCCCTTCAGCAACAGAGAGGAACATCTCCAAGGAGAAAAAAAAAAACAACCTGCATTTTGCAGTGTCACATCTTGCAACTTTTGCCAATTAGGAGCACAGGCTGTTGTACTGTACTGCATAATCCTATTAAAAGCAGCCAGATGTGACTCCACAGCAAGCAGCAGCAGCAGCAAATGTAAAACATCAATCCTGTGAGATACAACAGAGTCTGGGTTCCTACTGGAGTCTGCATGGTTGGTGCTTGTCAGCTCAGATGTTTGCCTGTATGACACTCAAATTGCTACTCAAAGCACCACTAAATGATCCCCACAAAAGCATTTCAGTGCTGGTGGCAGAGAAGTGAGAATGAACAGGAAACACAGCTAAAGCACTGCTCAGGAAGCCTGGGAGGAGAAGTGGGTTTTACTTCTGTTTTCAAACAACTGGTAAATAAAGTGCAGACACTTAATGAATTCACATTCTACCCCATTCCCTCTCTTCTTCCTCTTTCTAGCCATGCCTGGAATTAATTTTTAATCAAGAATGAACTAACATTTGAATACAATTAATAATTAAAAAGGAAATAATACTTCCTATTACATATTTGTTTTTTATTTTGTCTCTATATTAATTTAATTATTAAAAGATTAATTCATACTCAAACTGGAAATTACCCTTCTGAATGGATCTGGGAAGTTCTCAGGATGTTTGGGAAGAGATACGTATAAACTAATATGAAGTACTAATAAATGCATCTTATATACATAGAATCATAGAATGGTTTGGGTTGGAAGAGACCCTAAAGATCATCTAGCTCCAAACCCCCTGCCATGGGTAGGATCATCCTGCACTACATCAGGTTGCTCAGAGCCTCAGCAGGACTGGCTTTGGATGTCTCCAGCGTTGGTGCCACCATCACCTCTCTGGGCAACCTGTTCCAGTTTGTCACCCCCTTCATGATGAACAGTCAAGTCCTTCCATTTCCCCCCCCAGTTTGCTTCTAGGCAGGTTCCACATACCCTCCTTTTCCCCCATCTCCTGCCTCTGCCCCACACCAACCCTTTTCCAGCCCATTTTCCCCCAAATCCCAGACACCTGGGCTCCACTGAAGAATCCTTCCTTTTCCAGCTGACCCAAATCAGCCCCTCCACCCACTCTCCTATTTAACACCAGTGGGGAAAGGCAGCAGCCACCATTTGTCCCCCTCAGAGACCTGAGGGATGCTCCTCCTGGTGTCTCTGCTGCAGGACATCACTGGTGAGTTGGTGAGTTGCATTTTCCAAGGGGATGTGGTGGGAGGAGAAAGGCTGGGGGGCCTGCTGGCCCCCCAGCTGGTTAGGCAGGGGGAGGGTGATGGCTTTGTGTTTCCATTCCTTGCCTTAATACTCTGTGGGGCACACCTGAGGTCAAATCTTTAGCGGAAAAGCAGGAGCATTGTGTTTTAGCTTTGTTTTGTCTCCAGGTACTGTTTGTGTGAGCTCAGCCCCAAGGATGTGGTTTAATCCAGGAGTGGGTTTAACCAGGCTCCCCACTCTAGCCCTGGTTGTCTTCTATCTCTGTATCTTCTCATCTGAGGCACATGGAAGAACCCAATCCTCCAGAGGTCAAGTTTCTCCAAAATCCCTATTTCATCCAGAACAACTTTGGGAGCTGGAGCAATAGGAGGCAACTTAACCCATCCTGAAGATGTTTCCATAAAATGAGAAGTTATATCAACAGGGATAATAAAGATGTATAGGTTTTGTGTTTCATTGAGTATACAGAGCATATTATTCCTTTTCAGAGTAGTATCTCCACCCAAACAACAAGACACAGGGTTAATTTATTTTTCATATGGGCTATGGGCTGACATAACTGCTTGCATTTTATTTCTTTTTCCTCAGAAAACAGAAAAAAGTTGGATAGCAGGTGTTCAAAAGACCTTGCCATGGGATATTTTTACAGTGCTAGATGGTGCTCTGAGGTTTTTAATGAATCAATGCTAACTGTGTATATGCCATTGAAATTTAATTTATGCATGTCATGTGTTTGACAAATCACATTGTTATATATGTCTTTCAGATATAAGTGGATCAAGAGTCCAATTTAATCAAAGCTGAAATTTGATTTGCCTAAGAAAATACTGCACAGAAAGTAATTAATCTGAGGTTTTAATCCTTCTGTAGCTGGAAGCTTCCCTTTCCCCATGAGAGTTACCTTGCACCACATGCCTATACTCTAAGGTGGTGTGAGCATGGCTTAGTTTTTAGGTCCAATATGAGAATTCTTACACTGGGTTGTTGATTGTATCGATCAGAATATGCAGCTAAGGATATATAACTTCATAGAACTGTTTATCCCATGCTTCTGATATGGAGCAGAATTAGTTGGAAGGGATTCTGTTGATCACAAGGCTGAACTTCATCCTATGAAAGGACTTAAAGTCACTGGAGATACTATCATAAAGTCATGGAATGGTTTGGG